>BQNB010018954.1:46010-67536 GCA_026074375.1 Tanacetum coccineum | reverse complement strand
CCCAAGTTAGTTTTTAATTAGTTTATTAAGTTTTAATTAATAGTTAGGGTTTAGTTTTAATTAGTTTAATTAGACTTTTATAAAAAGATAAAAATTAGGGCTTTTATTTTTATAAAATTTCTGCACACTTTCTTTATTTAGTGTAATTTTTACAAAATTTGTAGGACTTTATTTTTAATAGTTTTATTATTTTTATAGTTTTTAATTAGTTTAAATTTTAGAAAATTCATAACTTTTAAACTAAAAAGCCAAAAATAGTAATTTCTATTTCTAAAATTTTCTTGTGTCATATCTTAGGTTTATAAATTTAGTTTACATATTTAGGGATTAAAGTTAGTTTACTTGCTTAAAAGTCGCGTTTTATTTGTTTTCCGTATTTGATTAATTGTCCATTTTTTTAGTAGTCATAGGTTTCCAAATCAAATATCTTTGCTACATTCAAATCAGGATCCGAACCTAAACGTGGTTTCAATTTCACTAGTCATTGGGGATAACGACCCGGGTGATCATATTTACCCGGTTTAATATACGTATTATATATTATATTATATATATTTTTGAGAGTGAATTTTATCAAGGGTAACTTGGTAATTTTCTTAATTGCTCTTTTAAAAGTATTTTATTATATATATATTTTATAGTATAATAAACTGCTATCAATGGTACATATGGTGTTTTTGATTTATGTTGATTTCCTTGTTCCTTAATCAACCCCGTAGAGTTGAGTATAACCCTTTGATGTGTGTGTGTGTGTGTACAATACCATCCATGTCAGTCTTTTTCTTAAAAATCCACTTACTCCTAACAGTCTTACAACTAGGAGGAAGATCGACCAGGACCCATACCATATTGTCCATCATGGATTGTATTTCCGCATTCATAGCATCGATCCACTTATTAGATTCAGAATCTAACATCGCGGCTTTATAGCTAGTGGGTTCATTAAGATCCCCTAGACTATGCTCCTCCGCTTCTACATTTAGACATAAACGATCTGGAGCTCGATGTGTCCTTTCGGACCTACGAACCGGAATCACTTCCTCTTGAGGTGGTTCAAAACCTTCAACCTCCATAGGAATTTCGCTAGTGATTTCAGAAGGTGATGTATCTTCATCTTGAATTTCTTCAAGATCCATGGCCCTCCCACTGACTTCTTGAGTATGAATATTTTTTCAAAAGATCCCGCCAACCTCGTACAACTATTTTGTTTTCAGCGTGGGAAATAAAAATAGTAACTATTTGTTCCTTTAGGTATCCTATAAAGTTACACTTAACAGATCCTTTGTTGGAGTTTGTCAGGGTGATCACGCTTACAAGCGCCTCACATACCTTGTCTTTTATGTAAGATCATATTTCAGGAACTTTTTCATACATAAATTCATATGGAGTCTTATCAACCTTCTTGGTTGGAACCATATTAAGAATGCGTGTTGCAGACTCTAGAGCATAATCCCAAAAGAATTACGACAGAGTTGTAAGATTCATCATTAATCGAACCATGTATAACAAAGTACGATTTCTCCTTTCAGATACCCCATTATGTTGTGAGTTTGTAAGGAGGAGGTAAGATATTGGACAAATCACTGAGCTTTAAGGAATCTCTGTAACTCTTGGCTTATGTATTAGATCACTCGTTGGATCGAAGAGCCTTGTGTTTTTTTATTGTCTTACCGGAGTGATTTTCCAATTCTTTTTAAACACTCTTGAACGTTTCCAAAGGACCTATTGTTTATGTTTTGAGTTGTAAACATATCCATAAGACTATAATCTCTTGTTGTATTGAAGTAGCTAGCACTTTGTCTTGACACAAGTCTAAGTGGGACCATTACAATCAGTATGTTTTTATTCCAAGAAGATCAGTCCCCTTTCGGATGGTGTGGAAACGATTTACTTGTCATCTTGCTGATAAACAAGAACGCATTGATCAAATGATCTCTATCATCTATTGATTTTTAAAAGCCCTTCTTGTTGCAGCTTTTCATTTCGTTTTTACTTATATGAGGCAAGCGCAGTGCCATAGATAAGTAGAGTCCTCAAATTATGTTGGATCTTTTAGTGCAAAATTGTGAATAGAATTAACATTTTGGTACAAGATCATGATATCAATTTCATTAAATACCATTATTGGGAATAACCATTAAATAAAACACATTGTTCTTTAGAAACTGAAGTTTCTAAAATCCGTTAAAACGCTGGACAATCCATTTTACAAACGGTGACTGAAAACAACACTTAGTTATAGAAGGGCTATGAAATTGTTAATAAATTAAGGTCTTAGGCAAAACTAAGTCATAATTCTTTAATAGCTTCTACATTGTGCACGAATACTTGCCAAGTAACATAGAGTGCTCTTGTTAGTTTCCTTGCCTTCTCTAAATCCTGTTTTGTTTTTCCAATGTGAGTACCAACAAACCTGTGTCATAACGGATTTCTTTGGGAAAGACATAATTTATGTGAAGATACCTAAAGAATGACAGAGCAACTTGCTTTGATTATCAACAACTAACAGATTAAAGGACCAGTTATCTTCAATTAACTTTGCAGTGGCTGGCAGGTGTATCTTTAGTTTGGGTGTTCTTTAGATGAAAGTTAGTGTTTTAGGCTTAGGGATATAAACTTGTTTATCCTTTCTTGCCATTAGCTTTACTTGCCATTCGCTTAAGCGATTTCTTATTGGAAATGAATTTTACCACCTTCAAATCATTCCTTACGTTTGGTGTTCAGTATTTTTTAGGTAAACCCTTTTCAAAACTCAAATGAGCTAGATGGGTTCACAATCGTCTTTCTTATGTTATGAAATTGTAATTATTACAAAATCAGCAAATCATTAGTAGGCATTTAAGATCAGACCTACTAACTTGATCTGTTGTTAGCATATAAAGAGAACCCGTTGGTTTACATATCCTTTTTCATCTGTAGAAAATATGCAAAACAGGTTTTACTTTAGTTTGCAGCATGGAAAGTTTGGCTTAGTTAAACCTTCCATCAGCTTGTTTTTCAACATTGATTTAAGCTTTTTTATCATGTCATATGGTTAGGAGTTCTTAAACGTCTATGAAGCTCAGGATAGTCATCTACGGAGTATTAGACAAGCACTATTTATGCAAATAAACTGCAATTCATTGTGACAAAAACATGTGCTGGGAATCTACCTAGGCCGTGTGGGTAGAGTGGGTTCAATGGACATAATTTTTTTTCAATCTAGACTAATTTAAAAGTTGACGCACCCGTATTGAACTTTCTTTCAAAAAGATTTTTCTATTAAAACCACGACCATGCTCTCTGCAGCTCTATGGTTTATGTTTTGAACAGGTAATGCCATCTACAAAACATAGTTAAAGTTCAAGAATTAGTATTTTCGATAAAACTTCTTGAAGAAAATTAACTACCCATGTTTAATCAATAAACAATTAATTTTCTAAAGACTAGGATCCTACTTGACATACCACCACCACATCAGTTGATCTGCTAGTGATGGTGTATTCAAAAGGTAATTGACGATCATACATAGCCACCGGTGCAATACCTCTAACAAAAGAGCTTACTATATTATAATACAAAAATAGTCCTCATCTTAAATCTCCCCTCTTATGCTCGCTTTCCTACGCTTAAACGTTAAGCTACAACATCCCACCCCGTGAAAGATGCTAACCTAAACTTCTCCTGAAAAGTTTACAACCTTTGGAATACGATCTAATACCTTTCTTACGTCATAATTAAAAAGCATCTACAATTGATATACAAATTGGAAGACAATCCCTTATTTAAAAAATTTAAATCATAACTACTTTAATAATATATTACGAAGAAGCATGCAACAACTCTTATCATTATTTAATACAAATTTACTCAATTAAGTTATTAATTCGCTATCACAATCTTATTATATCAAATTAAAAATAGTGTTCCCAATAATACACAATATACTGAAATACAAGAGATACCCTAAATAAAGATTTATGTTAAATCGTCTGGGACAAAGCATTACAACATTTAACAAACATGTTAACCCCCACCAAGCAAGGCCCAAAAACTTTGTAGCACTAAATTTTTTTAAAACAACCCATTCATAAATTCACATAATTGGAATCCATGGGATCACGGTACCACCAATTGAAGGAATCAATCAGCCTGTGTGTGTGTGTCAGCGCGAAGCGTATTAAAAACCTGAAATCTTTAGAAAAATCCTCCTTAAACTTCTCTTATAGTTTGTTCTAGTGGATGAGTCGTACTTCTCATGAGTCCATAGCGTCCAGTTTTAACCATTCAAAATAAAATTTTAATTTGGAAAACACATTATGAACTATAAATAGTCCATAATAAATCTGATTTCTTAATAATTATTCATGTTTATATTTATTTTCGAAAGCCCTTTTTTATTTTCTCACACGTCCAATACTTAAAATAAAAAACAATATAAACATAAAACTAACTCACATAACAATTATAAAATAACAATACTTAACAATTAAGTCATGCAAATATTCATAATGATCATAATTATATAATAATTAAAACATGTATGTATCCATATAACACTCTTTCATCCTATAAACTTCGGCCACATTCATCGATGTAATCGATTGCGTAAGCCTTATACAAATACATACCATATAGCACATAAATTAACTTTTAGGCCCCATTAAGATGTTGTCAAGGTCTTATCTAGCTTTTAAAGTCGTGGATCGAAACCACATATATTTAATGTTTATGTTTTAATTCTTGATCATCATATTTGCATAAAAATTCATTAACAATTAACAAGATTAATATCACATATCACTCCATAATAAATTGCATGTATTTATCATGGATTCCGAATTAACAATTAATTTAAACATAAAAAACGATCAATTTACAATTAAACACATCAAGTTTTATTTTATAAAATTGCATACAATCGAGAATTCGTCTAATTAATTTTATAACCAATAAAAATTGAATCTTGATGCACAAAGATCAAATCTTGATGCATAAAACGCCCAAAGGGCTTAAAAATCAATCAAGAACCCTAATTTTGTCTAATTTTATTCTTGTAATTACAAATTCATATACGATGGCTCATGATGCCACTGTTGGGATTTTACATATATTTAACCAATTAGACATATCACGAGTACGCATCGAAAAGATCAAACACGTATAGAACTTATAATTAACAAGGGATTAAAGATGTGTACCTTTTAGCAAGAAACGTTACACTGCTATTATCAATAAACGTTACACCGTCTTCAATATACGTGTGTGTATAACACCACGCAAAACTGTTGGAATATGAACAAATATAAATTATATATGTTCGGAATTTATTCGAGCCTAAAAGGACGCACACGTTAATATGTAGAATAACGTTTTAATATATTAATAAATATTAGTTGTTAATAGTTAAAATACTAATATGCAAAACCTGGAAAAATAAAAGTTTGGTTTTTCCCACTCTTTCCTTATAGTCGGTCGAACCACCTCCTCATGAGGAGGTGGGTGACTTAGCTTGCAAGCCAAGTTGAGAGGAGTATATAAGGAGGCCTTCGGGTCCTTGAGAGCTCATATAACTTAAATCCCTAAAATCCCTAATCTTTTTTGCTTTTTCTCCAAGTCGACCGAACCAAAACCTTTTAAGGTTTTTGGTTTTTCTTTTCCCTTCCTGTTCGATCAGCAACAAACCCACAAAGGGTTTTTCGTTTGGCTGTGGTTCGACCCTCAAGAACACGAAGGGTTACTTGGTTTAGTTGATAGTCAATCTACGGTGATCGTTTGGTTAAACACTACTAGTACTAGCATACACGTTGTTTGCTAAGAACGTATTATGTGTGTAAACTTAGAGGGATAATTCTTTTGATCCTTGGTGGTTTTGCGTGGTGTTATACACACGCGTATATTGAAGACGGTGTAACGTTTCTTGCTAAAAGGTACACTTCTTCAATCCCTTGTTAATTATAAGTTCTATACGTGTTTGATCTTTTTATTGCATACTCGTGATATGTTTAATTGGTTAAATAGATGTAAAGTCCAAACAGTGGCATCACGAGCCATCGTATATGAATTTTTAATTACAAGAATAAAATTAGACAAAAGTAGGGTTCTTGATTGATTTTTTAAGCCCTTTGGGCGTTTTATGCATCAAGATTCAATCTTTGTGCTTCAAGATTTAATTTTTATTGGTTATAAAATTAATTAGACTAATTCTAGGTTGTATGTAATTTTATAAATAAAACTTGATGTGTTTAATTGTAAATTGATCGGTTTTATGTTTAAATTAATTGTTAATTCAGCATCCATGATAAATACATGCAATTTATCATGGAGTAATATGTGATATTAATATTGTTAATTGTTAATGAATTTTTATGCAAATATGAAGATCAAGAATTAAAACATAGACATTAGATATATGTGGTTTCGATCCACGACTTTAAAAGCTAGGGAAGACCTTGGCAATAACTTAATGGGGCCTAAAAGTTAATTTATGTGCTATGTGGTATGTATTTGTATAAGGCTTACGCAATCGATTACATCGATGAATGTGGCCGGAGTTTATAGGATGAAGGAGCCTTATATGGATACATACATGTTTTAATTATTAGATAATTAGGATCATTATGAATATTTGCATGACTTAATTGTTAAGTGTTGTTATTTAAATAATTGTTATGTGAGTTAGTTTTATGTTTATATTGTTTTTTATTTTAAGTATTGGACTTGTGAGAAAATAAAAAGGGTTTTTCAAAAATAAATATAAACATGACTAATTATTATGAAATCAGATTTATTATGGACTATTTATAGTTCATAATGTGTTTTCCAAATTAAAGTTTTATTTTGAATGGTTAAAACTGGACGCTATGGACTCATGGGAAGTACGGCTCATCCACTAGAACAAACTATAAGAGAAGTTTAAGGAGGATTTTCCTAAAGATTTCAGGTTTTTAATACGCTTCGCGCTGACCTGATTCTCCGCTTCTTTGTGCGTTCGATTGGAGTTACCGTGAACCATGACATGTCACTACAGTGTCATTATTAAAGTTTTTTTTTTAAAATTAGTGCTACAAAGTTGTTTTGCATGCTTCTTTGTACACGTTTTCACCATTTTTTAATTTTTTTCCCGCAATTAAACATAATTCTTTATATTTGGAAACACGTTGAATCGTCAAATTTTAAAAATGTAACACTATTTATACATTAGATGTATAGAAAATATGTGATACCATAATAAATAACTTAATTGAGTAAAGTTCTTATTAAAATCTATGATACGAAGATGTATGCATGCTTCTTCGTACACATTTGTAGATGCTTTTTACTATGCGTGAGACGTATGTAGATCGTAATCCCAAGGAGATTATACACTTTTTGTGAGACGTTAGTGTTACACAATCACGGTTCTTGATGGCCGGACTTAATCGGTTATAGGTGGACCCTTAATGAGGCATAGATGAGATAAAATTGCTTACTAGAGTATATTGTAATAAAGTAAGTTCCATATTGTTCTTGGAATTGTAAAGTGGCAATTATTGATCGTCAATTACCTTTTGGAGTACACATCACTCAGAAGGATCAACTGATGTGGTGGACGTAAAAGTTGGAGCTAGTCTTTAGAAAATTATTTGTTTATTTGATTAAACATGGGTAGTTAATTTTCTTCAAGAAGTTTAATGGAAAATACTAATTCTTAAACTTTAACTATGTTTTGTAGATGGCATTACCTGCTCAGAACATAAACCATTCGGCTTTTAGGTCGATGTTTGAAAGAGAAAAACTTTCTAGAAATAATTTCAATGACTGGTTTCGTCAACTTAAGTTAGTCTTGAGAGTTGAAAAGAAAATGTATGTCAATGAACAGCTTTTACTCGCGGCTCCTGCTGCAGATTCCCATGCACAAGTGTTGTCATAATGGAATGCAGTTTATGATGCATATAATGAGGTTGCTTGTCTAATACTCGGTAGTATGACTCCTGAGCTTCATAGACAGTTTGAAAACTCCTCACCATATGACATGGTAAAAGAGCTTAAATCTATGTTTGAAAAACAAGCTGGAGTGGAGAGGTTTGACCTAATCCAAACTTTTCATGCTTGTAAACAAGAGGAGGGTAAACAAGTTGTTGCATATGTTCTACAGATGAAAGGATATATAGACCAACTGGAACGTCTTGGTTATATGCTACCACATGATCTTATAGTAGGTCTAATCTTAAATGGCCTCACTAAAGATTTTGCGGGATTTGTAAGAAATTACAATATGCATAACATGGGGAAGAAGATTGGTGAACTACATGCTATGCTCATTGAGTATGAAAAGGGATTACCTAAAAAGGATGAAACACCACAAGTAATGATGATTAAAGGTGGTAAAATCCAGAAGGCCAATAAGAAATTGCTTAAAGCTAAAGGCAAGGGTAAAGCTAATAGCAAGGGAAAGGATAAACAAGTTTATATCCCTAGGCCTAAAAACCCTAAGCCTTCTGCTAAAGAGCACCCAGCTAAGGATGACACCTGCCACCACTGCAAGGTGGTGGGTCATTAGAAGAGGAACTGTCTTGTCTATCTTGCTGAGTTGTTGAACAAAAAGAAGCAAGTTGGCTCTACCAGTTCTTCAGGTATCTTTTTTTTGGGTAAAGGGTTACCCCGATAAAATATATTAATCACCAAAACAATAAGTACAAAGGAATGCGGCTGAGTACCACATTAACCTCAATCCAATGCTTGAACTTCTACTAGACTGAATAGTGACATGCCATAAATCAGCTAGACTACAAAAACAATTACAAAACGACTAGTTAAGTACCATATAACCTAAATCTTGATGGCATCTTCCAAAGCGACATCATTCTTTGAACTGTAGTTGTATTCTTAAATCTGAAGGTTACCAATTTGAGTCTAATCGTCACAATGATTAAGTCTCTAATCTCCTCCAAGGTTCTTCTAGTATTTTTACAAAATCTATTGTTCCGTTCAAGCCATATAAAGTATGATGTAGTAGCAAAAATCAATTTACCCACCACAACCGCAAAGGTACGCTTATTATCCAGAGGTTGAAACCATGACATGATTTTCGTTAACACCGGACGAACGCTACTCATACGAGCATAGCTACGAACCAAAATCCATACCTTAGATGAGAAGGCACATTCAAAAAATATGTGTTCATGAGACTCCGTATGTGCACGGCATAATAGACATCGAAGCATGGTTAGGTCAGTATTCGGTTCGACGTCCCAAGGTCCCAGTTTATCTTGCGTTTTAAGGCTTCTTCTAATGACTAACCAAAGATGGAATGCATGTCTTGGAATACCATGCAAAAACCATACTGTATTATACCACAAAACCTCCTCGCCACGAGGTCTTAAGGCTTCCCAAGCTAGTTTAACCGAGAACTCTCTTATGTTTCCATCAGAATCACACCACCTGATGGAGTCTTGGCAATTATTAAGAGCAAGAGGATTAATAAAGCCTAACTCAGGAGCTTTGGATAGCCACGCATTAGGCCAATTCCAAACCCCATTCAACATGAGATCTGCAACATGTGTTTGAAGACTAAATGTTTCTCTAGCAATGTCTCTTGGCGTAAGAAATCTACTAAGGGGCTAATGGAACACCACATATCATACTATAATGACGTATTCAAGCCATTACCAATCTGAACCCGAAAGAAAGGCCTCACACGTTCCTGAAGTTGAAGGATTTTTTGCCATCCCCAACTCATAGCACCTTTCAGTTGAACATCCTATAAAGTACGTCCAAGAAGCTTGTACATATGAATCCAACGCACCACAACTAAAATTTTATTAGAAAAAATGTTCCTATTTAGGCAGACATTAATGACAGATTAAAAACATCTAGGCTTCGGAGCCCAAGCCCCCCATCTTTTTTAGGAAGACATATATCATCCCAAGCAACTTTCGCTTTCCCACGTTTGTATTCACCATTACACCAAATGAAACCGCGAATAAGCTGCTAAATATCACTAATAATACCTTTTGGAATAACAAGAACGGAAGCCCAAAAAACATGCATAGAAGAAATAACCGACTTACAAAGCTGGAGACGACCTGCAAATGAAAGTTATTTATTCTTCCAATCAGCAATCCTGTTACGGGCCTTCTCCACTAGGATTTTACAATCCTTATTAAGAAGTCTAGAGGAAATAAGCGGAATACTAAGATATTTTACCAAAATATTGCCTTCAGAAAATGGCATAATATTAAGAATGCTAATCTTCACATGGTTCAAGACATTGCAAAAAAATGTCATACTCTTAGGAATGCTAGGAACCAATCCTGAAACATTCTTAAATTCATTCAGGAAGGTCCCTTATCTAGTAGCCAAACCCATGTCACCCCTAGCAAAGAGGAAAAGGTCATCAGCGAAACAAACATTAATAATATCCAATTCCTCATAATGATTATGATATCGGAATGAATCTGATAAGTTGACCCTTCTACGAAGAATCAAGGTTAAAATTTCCATCACCAACGTAAACAAATACGGGGAAACAGGGTCACCTTGACGTAACTATCTCTTCCCTTTAAAGAAACCATGGATGTCCCCGTTTATGCTAAGAGAAAAAGAAGTAGATGTAACACATGCCATAATCCACTTAACCAAAATCATGGTGTGAAAACAAAACCCTTGAGATGTTAACCTATGAACCCCAATCAACCGATCATACGCCTTCTGAATGTCATCCTTACAAGACCCATCGGGAGGACTTATATCCAGATGGTAATTATGACATGAGCTCTGTCGTAATCAGAATATTATCCGATATGCGTCTACCCAAGACAAAAGTAGATTTAGTATCACTAACAACCACTTTAATCCCATCAATAATGTGATTAGTAAGAATCTTACTAATGCATTTATAAATAACATTGCAAGAAGATATAGGCTGATAGTCGTTAACTTTAAGAGGAATAGTAATCTTAGGAATGAGTGCAAGAAATGTATGATTAATTTCTTTAAGAATTTTACCATTTTCAAAAAAATCATGCACGACATTACAAACCTCCTGTCCAACCACATCCCACTTTTTTTAAAGAAAGCTGATGTATACCCATCCGGACCCGGGGCTTTGTCATCCCCAATACTAAACATGGCCTTTTTGATCTCATCATTAGAAATAGGCTTCATCATATTCACATTTGAAATCTCAGAAACCTTCTTATCAAACAGCCCCACAGTATCGAGCTCATCACATACCAAATCCGTCCCTAAGAATGCTTGATAATGAGAGACGAAAACATCAGAAACCAGGTTACCCGAGACCTCCACATTATCAGCCGTGGTGATAACATCAATTCGGCTTCTTTGATTGCAACTTTTAATCGATTTATGGAAATAAGCTAAGTTGGAATCACCCACCTCTAACCACTCAATTTTTGATTTTTGCTTAAGGAAACGCTCTTCATCAACTATGGCATCATTGAACTCCTAGACGTAAACAACCACTTTGTCTCTTAACACACCATTGGATGGATCTAAATCAACGAGCTTTTGAAGTTCTTCAAGTTCCCACCCGGAACCGCTCTATCGAACATCAAACCATATGGGTGATTTGGGCTTTCACAAAAATGTTGTTTATGGATGTCCATGGGTTTTGTTGGGCAATTAAATGTTCCTCATCCAAGGCAGATCTGTTACAGCTTTCTACACTCGCAGATTTCTGCGATGTTAGAATTTCACGATTGCATTGCACACCATTTATTACTTGGACATCCAAGTTTTTTACATCAAAACACTTAGACCAAAAGCCGAAAGGAAGTGGGGGTATACTTAAGAAGTTGGACCGTATTATGGGTAATATTGAGTTTGCCGACCTATTTCCTGGTGCTTATGCCTTGTTTTAACCATATAGGATTTCTGATCATTCATCATCGATGCTTAAAATATCTTATACAAACTAAAACCCTCCACTCCCAATCCTTAAACACACAAACATACCCCCCCTCTTAACAATCTTCTATTAAACTAGTCACAGGAATAAACATGTGAGTTTATTCGTTGAAACGCACCACGGTGGTTCTCACTAGCGAAAATGATTCTCCACTTGTCTAATGAGTCTCTCATCCTTGCATTGATTCATGGACTGCGCGAAGATGTGGGTTTTCTTTACAATTATTAAGCTGATTGCTATTGGAAGGAAGGTGCACTCTCATAGACTTTCTAGAAATGCTATGTCTATCTCTGATTATATAGAAATCTTGTGTAGATGTGATTGTCCTAAATCCTCTAATATTCACACATGCGATCGCATATCCAGCAACCACAACCCCCCGCACCCCACCCCACCCAAGCCAGTCATCACCCCACCTACCCCCCCCCCCCGGACGCTCTATGCCGCTCAATACAACCAGTCTCATCATAAGTCTTTATGTAGTAGGAAATTATAAACTTGAAAGAGGATTGGTTAGGAAAAACTATTTATAGAGGGCGATTTTTAAGCATCGATGATTTGATATGTATGATCAGAAATCCTATTGGGTTTAATACAAGGCAGTTAAGCACCAGGAAATAGGTCTGAGCAAACTCCAATATTTCCCATTATACGGTCCAACTTCTTAAGGATACCACCACTTCCTTTCGGCTTTTGGTTCCATGTAAAATGGAGACCAGAGCTATTGATGTCAAAGACCTCAATGTTTTCAATGCAATCTTTAAATTCACACATTGCCGAATTCATACTTGAAGAACCAGTAAACATATCTTCCATGTTAAGAGGAACATTAAAATTGCCCAACAAAACCCATGGACATCCATAAACAACATTTTTGTGAAAGCCCAAATCAGCCCATAATTGTCGTCTATCCCTGGGGTCATTACCTGCATAAATAAAGGTACAAAAAAACATTTTATTATCAGCCCTATGAATGATCTTCGTATGAATAGCTTGGCTTGATTGAGCTACCACCAGCACGGGAATAACATCTTTATTCCAACCCATAATAATCCGACAACCCTTTTCGCAAAGAGTAGCATTAGAAGTCCACTCCCAAAAATGACACACCTTAGATAAACACGTAATATCAACATGTGATTCCAAAATAGCATATACACTCAGGTTGTTTTCACTAACAACTTACAAACCTCAGATTGTTTAGGGGTGTGGTTCAAACCCCGAATCCCGAATTATTCCAAGTGAGATGATACTAAACATGGGTAACATCGTCAGGGGGAGTGCTTGCTCCCTTGTTGTCACCCTTATAACCCTTATGCGTAGCCATCTCCTTAATTTCACTTTCACTATCTTAAAGAATCAGTTCAGAAAACCCATAGTCTTTAAGGTTATCATTACCACCACTAGATTCTCCATTTTCTTGAACATTAAGCACATCATCATCATCCTGAAGAACAGTAAAATGGTTTTTAAGTTTTACAATAAAAGGATCATCTTAAGTTGTTTTAGGGCCATCATTAATGTTTTGGTTTTACTTTAAATTCCATGCATATTTAGGTTTAGGCTTATTAAGCTTTAAACCATCAATATGCCAATGTTGTCGATTGTCAACTTTTTTTCCCTTCTTATTCCTGTTCTAAACAGTAGTGAAACCATCTGTTTGATCTTCTAAATGATCCTTAATAGGTTCAACAACTCTTTTAGGACAAGTGTCTAAAACATGCCCAAACACTTAACATTTCGTGCATCTTTGAGGCTTTCACTCATGTTCAAGGTTCATTCTCTCCATAGTATGACCTTCTCCATCAACAATAAGGATTGCCATTGTAACAACTTGTTTGAGCTCTTTCTCAACCGAGACTTCTATAAGGGCAGGAGCAAAGCCTAACAGTCCCCAAGGTTTCGTACACATGGAGCTTGTAAACGAATCTAGCATTATAGGAGTTCAATCTGTGTACAATCAAATGACGTCCCATCTCTTAATATGCGACCATTGGAACCTTGTGAATCTTGACCCAAACTAGAACCTTTGTGACTCTTTCTTTAGACAGATTTAAATTAGGAGACCATTTAGTGAGCATAAGTAGTTGATTATGAATCAACCATGGTCCTTGTTCCAGAACCTGTTCCAAACCTATAACAGAGGTAAATTTGAAAATAGGAAGACTCATCCTTCATCAAATCACTTTATGGGACACCAAACTTTATCCAGGATTGGAAACTAGTTTTTACTAGAGAAAGCTACCTTTTTCCCCCACAAAAACCCCACAAGAGAATTATCAAGTGTATTTCTTTTGGCAGCAAGACATGCTCTTACAGGTTAACACACAATCAGATTCATTAACTTTGTGGTCATTTGTCAATTTTTGAAAATTAACTTTCTTAATCTTTTGGTCACTAGCAATAACATTAACATAGGACTGAGACCCCATGCTCGCAACATTATTATTCATGATATGAGACATCTTAGAATTAAAAGTATTTAAAATCAAATTAATGTCCTCCTCTCCCTCGCCCTTTTCCATAAACAGACCCAATAGGACCAATAGAAAACAAAAGGAAACCCTAAAGAATTAGGGTTTCAAGCTATGATAAACACAGGCCCTAACCACCCTTCATAATTAATACAGCTCTTGAATTAAAAAAGAATTAGACGATTAAAATACATGAGATATGAAACCCTAAAATTGTAAACAAACTCTGAATGATAAACCTAAATAAAATAGAACTAAATCCTATGGATCAAAGAATCGTCCACTTGTAAGAAACTTCAATTAAGGATAATCACAAGGATCATCAACAAGATTAGGGCCTTAGCAAGATAGATTTAAAGTTGGTAGTATTCTAGCTGATCGATTTAGGGTTTATTTTAGAGGCAGGATTTTGCCCACATATGGGAGAGAATTTCAAGGGTGATTTTATTAACTCCTTTTCTTCAGGTATCTTCAGAATATAATTATTTGTTTTCTCTAATAAATCCTGGGTGTATGACACTGGTTGTGGTACTCACATTTGCATTACAAAACTAGGTTTTAGAGAAGCAAGGAAAGTAAAACAAGGAGCACTCTATTTGTACGTAGGCAATGGTGTTCATGCACAAGTAAATGCTATTGGAATTTATGACTTAGTTTTGCCTAATGGCCTTGTGATTTGTTTAGACAATTGTCATTATTCACCTTCTATAACTAGAGGTGTTGTTTCAGTTCACCGTTTAGTAGAAAATAGATTTGTACAGTGTTTTACGGATTATGAAATTTCAGCTTCTAAGAACAATGTGTTTTATTTTAATGCTATTACCAGTAATGGTAGTTATGAAATTGATATGCATGATCTTGTACCAAATGTTAATTCTATTTATAATGTTAGCACTAAAAGAGCCGAACATAATTTGGACTCTACTTATCTATGGCACTGCCGTCTTGCTCATATAAGTAAGAAACATATTGAAAAGCTACAACAAGAAGGGCTTTTAAAATCGACACATGATGAGTCATTTGATCAATGCATATCATGTTTATCGGGCAAGATGAAAAGAAAATTATTTCCATATCGTCCTGAACGGGCGACTGATCTTCTTGGAATAATACATACTGATGTGTGTAGTCCACTTAGTAGTGTTAAGACAAGGTTCTAGCTACTTCATTACATTCACAGATGATTATAGTCGTTATGGTTATGTTTATCTTCTTAAACATAAACATAAGGTCTTTGAAACATTCAAAGTGTTTAAAAATGAAGTGGAAAATCAATCTGGGGAGACAATCAGAGGTCTTCGATCAGATCCAGGCTGGCGAATACAAAGCAGAGTTTAAGTTATGTTTAAAGCCTGTGGAATTGTCCAACAGCTTAACTTTCCTTACACTCTCATTATGGGTATCGAAAGGAGAAATTTTTTTTTTTTTACTTTGTTAGGATTGGTTTGATCATTGATGGATCGTACAACTCTTGTCGTTATCTTTGGGGGACTATGCTCTAGAGTCTGCAACACGCATTCTCAATATGGTTCCAACCAAAAAGGTTGATAAGACTCCATATGAATTATGGTATGGAAAAGTTCCTAATTTGTCTTACTTAAAGGTCCAGGGATGTAAGGCGCTTAAGAAGCGGGATACGCCTGACAAACTCCAACAAAGATCTATTAGTGTATCTTTATAGGATACACAAAGGAAACAATGGGTTACTATTATTACCTTCCCTCCTTGGAGACACAAATAGTTGTTGTGAGGTATGCTGGAGTTCATGAGAAAAAATCTCATACTCAGAAGTCAGTGGGAGGGCCATGGGATCATGAAGACTTCAGTGAAGATAGTACCTTCTGAAATCACTAGCGAAATTCCTATGGAGGTTGAAGGTTTTGAATCACCTCAAGAGAAAGTGATTCTGATTCGTAGGTCAGAAAGGACACATCGAGCTCCAAATCGTTTATGTCTAAATGTAGATGTGGAGGAGCATATTCTAGGGGATCTAAATGAACCCACTAGCTATAAAGCTGCGATTTTAGAATCTGAATCTAATAAGTGGATCGATGCTATGAAAGCGGAAATACAATCCATGATGGACAATATGGTATGGGTCCTGGTTGATCTTCCTCCTGGCTATAAGACTGTTGGAAGTAAGTAGATTTAAAAAAAAGACTGATATGGATGGTATTGTATACACCTATAAAGCTCGTCTTGTAGCAAAGGGTTATACTCAACTCTATGGGGTTGATTATGAAGAAACGTTCTCACCCGTCGCTGACATTAGAGCTATTAGGATTCTTATATCTATAGCGGCGTTTTATGATTATGAGATATGGAAAATGGATGTCAAAACTGCCATGTGTATATCAAAAGGCTTGTGGGAGTAATGTTACATTCCTCATCCTGTATGTTGATGACATAATCATCATGGGAAATCACATTCCAAGTTTACAAAGTGTAAAGGATTATCTTGGAAAGTGTTTTGCTATGATATATTTGAGGGAAGCAGCATTTATTCTTGGAATCAAAATCTACAGAGATAGGTCAAAGCGATTGATTGGACTTGGTCAAAATGCTTACATGGATAAGATCTTAAAAAGATATAAAATGGATAATTCCAAACGTGGTCATATCCCCATGCAAGAAAGACTTGACTTGAACATAACACAAGGTGCTTCAACACCTAAAGAGGAGAAGCGTATGCAAAATGTACCTTATGCTTCGGTTGTGGGTTCCATTATGTATGTAGTAAGATGCACTAGACCTGATGTTGTGTTCACGCAAAATATAACAAGCCGGTTTCAATAGAATCCTGGTGAACTTCACTGGACTGCTGTGAAAAATATTCTTAAGTATTTAAGAAATACTAAAGATATGTTCTTGGTTTATGGTGGAAATCTGGAAGTTGAACTTTGAGTTGATTGCTATTGCAATGCTGGATTTGAGACTGATAGATATGATACAAAATCTCAGATAGGATATGTCTTCATTTTGAATAGAGGCGTGTTAGGAATTATATTGATTTGATGATACAAAACAATGATACAAAACAATGAAGCAAGAATGAAATAAAAGGAAAATAAAAGGATCAAAGTCGACATTATGGAATTCTACAAGATGTAGGAGTACATGAAGATTTTAGAAGATTTGGTCAAAGATATGAAGATAAAGATTAGGAAGATTTAGTTTCCTAATACAATTAGTTTTCCTTGTAAGTCTTATGGACTCTATTATATAAATAGATCCATATACATGGTTTTTAGTATCCCTGTGTGTGAAAAACGTGTGCGTACATAAAGTGTAAAGATGTAGACGTCTAGTTGTGTTGGTGTAGCCCTAAGGTATCAAGGTTTCCTTGAAGCCTGTTAGATTGTAACCGTTCTATGGACTGCTGTGAAAAATATTCTTAAGTATTTAAGAAATACTAAAGATATGTTCTTGGTTTATGGTGGAAATCCGAAAGCTGAACTTCGAGTTGATTGCTATTGCGATGCTAGATTTGAGACTGATAGAGATGATACAAAATCTCAGACAGGATATGTCTTCATTTTGAATGGAGGCGCAGTGGACTGGAAAAGCTCCAAGCAAAGTACTACTGCAATGTCTGCTACAGAAGCTGAATACATAGCTGCTTCAGAAGCTGTTTGGATTAGGAAGTTTATTTCAGGGCTTGGTATAGTACCAACAATAAACGAACCTATTAGAATGTTTTGCGATAATTCAGCCGCACTTCATTTTGCTAACGAACCAGGAGTTCAGAAAGGCGCCAGACACTACCATAGGAGATATCATTATGTTCGCGAGAGTATTGCACTGGGCGAAATAAGATTCCTTAAAGTTCACATAGATGACAATCTGGTTGATCCTTTTATGAAGGCTTTACCTAAAGGAAAGCTTACTCAACATGCTAGGAGCATGGGACTTCGTTTAGCTAGTAGTTTCATGTAGATCTGTGTTTAGTATTTGGATAAGGGATGTTTTAACAATTTATTTTATGATAATGATACTTGGTATTTTGTTATTTTTATCTTAAATTGTGTCCTATATTTGCATGTTTAAATCCATGAATAATAATAGTTATTATTCTAAATTAATCCGTTGTCGATTAACAATATGGGAATATTGTTAAATTAAGACAATTCTGAGTGATTGGTGATATTGTAGATATTAAGGATGTGTCCACCAAACTCACATGATATTCATAAGATGAATATTGGATTTCCCCAACACAAGAATATTACTTTATGGATCGTCGTCATTAAGTAAATCTTGTAAGTGATTTTATTTACAAAATCCTTAGACTTGAGATGCAAGTAGGTCTTGCATATGTGGATAATCCTTCTTGATCTAGTCTAAGTTATCCTGAAAAATGGATAACTAATAAGGGCTATTTCAGAAGTGATTTTGAAACATGATGACTTGACACTTGTAATCAATATAGAATTTGTTCTTTCAATAGTTAAAGAATGATGCCACTGGGCCCCTCGTAGAATTAATCAGATGTGTGTATGGCCGTACCCGAAAACTCATGTAGATATGTGGTGTTCGCTATTTTATACATACCTTTTACCATGAAAAACGAACTCAAAAGACCAAAAACATAATAAAAATTGCAAATATATGTTGTTTTTGTGTTTTTGTATGTGCAGGTACGGATATTAAAGAAATGGACAAAAATAAAGAAAAACCGGACAGAACCGAGCACGGGATTGAAAAGAGCACGAGATTACGAGTCAAACGGTGCCTTCATATTTATTGGGCCGACCCGACACCATTTATATGGGTCGGACCGACCCATATTTAGCAAATATAACAAAGCTTAAAGCCCATTTTACTGCAGTCCCAAATCAGCCCGAGAGAGCCCGGCAAACTTAATAAAAGGCCCAATAACCATTTAATCCAAATGGGGGTATTGGCGTACTGGGGACGCTAGATTGAAAAAGATAAAAAAGAAAAAAAGGACGCAGCAGAGAGGGGAATAAAAAGGAAGGCATCTTATCTTTTCATTGACACCATTTTTTTCGTTTTCATTTTTTCTTTCTTTCGAGTAACAGTAGAGTAGATATAAAATAGTAAGGAGATTTTATTCCATTTTTCCATCTATTATTTTTTCGGTTGGTATTTTTTTTTCTTTTTTTTTGTCGCAAGTAGCAGTTAGATTAGATTAGGTTTATTTCTTTTCCATTCCGTTTAATTGTTATAGTGTAGTTTTAAATTGTATTGAATGGTTTGATATATCGAAGTATGGTTTGGGATTTCGTTGGATTTGATTTGTTTCGAGTGTAAAAGGATATAGTTGGTTCGATTTGTTAATCGGCTAAGTAGCATTATTTACGTTTGAAGATTATGGGGTTATGGATTGGGATTTGGATTAGTTTGGTTTTATTTCGCGCTATGGAGTATGTGTTCATATCTATTGTCTCCGGGTCACGCCGAGCTAATTCCGGGTTTCATCTTTTTCTTATCTCTTTTATTTCTTTATTTTATGCTTATCGCCATTTTTAGTTTAGTCGTTATCATTGTTGCTTTAGTTGGTATCCGTAGCGTAGTTATGCCTATTATTGTTAGATTAGTTTTCATGTTTAGCAAGTAGTTTGTAGCTTATTATTTTGTTTAGAAAATTATGCTTATGTTTATTAGTTTAATTGATTTTAGTTTAGTTGTTATGAGTAGCGAGTAGTTTATTTTATGCTTGTTAAGTGACCGTGAATGGTGAGTTAAGTGTGATTAAAAAGGTTTAAAAAATTAATAGTCATTAGAATTTTTCAAATTTAAATATCGTCATTTACTTTTAATGCAATTTAATTTCTTGTCATTTATTTTTAAGCATTTTATTTTACTTGTCATTTAATTTCTTGAACCTAAACTCACACTTGATGAACTTTTCACGTCACTTAGCAAGCATATTTGTCATCTATATCTTTTAGCTTAATTTTAGTATAAAACTTGTAGTTTTAAACCTTAGAATTAATATTAGTTTAATTTTTAGTATAAAAATATTATTGTCATTGTCGTTTATTGTTATTTAGCGAGCATGCCCGTTTTAGTATTATTTTAGCTTTATTATAATTTTTATATTATATTTTTAGTTTAAAACCAAAACCAACATATTTGCCATTCAAGCATCAAACGAAACATTCTCGTGAATTTCAATTCATCTCTCGCCGTGGAAACGACACTCGGAAGATAGACTATTATTTTTTCTAAAGTGATTTTCTTATCTAACGGGATACTCTCTATACTATTACTTGTTTGATATATTTAGTTATATATATATTATTTTATATAGACTATTTTTATCGAATCAGTTTTTGGCGCCGCTGCCGGGGAGAGGTGTAGCGATTTTTACGGGATTGTTCGTGTTCGTGCCTTGAAGATCCTTTCTTCGGAAAGTTTATTTTCGTACTTATAAAAAAAAAAAAAAAATCCAAAAATATTTTTCTTTCTTATTATTATTATTATTTTTTTTCCTTTTCTTATGTATTATTTTCAAAATCTAAAAAAAAATATTCTTCTCTATCCTCTTATTCGTTTAATTCTTATTCTCTTTACCCTCTTATTCATTTAATTCTTTTCTTATCCCTCTAAATTGTTTAATTCTTATGGCGTCATTCGACTATCGTTTAAATCCCCTTTACGCGATTAAAGAATGCTCGTCTTGTGGAACTTTGTGCACTAGAGACTGTGGTTGTTCAAAAGGGGGTCTTGAAGACAAGATTCTTGTTCCCGTACCCGACTTGTCTCAACGACCCCTTAAAATTGAAAAATTTTGTCTCGATTGTGGAGACCCGGTTCATGGTCTATATTGTCGACAATGTGCTCTAATACGAAAGACATTGGAGGAAGTTTTTCAAGACTTCCAAGACACTTCCAAGTCATCCGATGACGATACTAACTTTGTTAATCAAGATCCATTCGTTGTGAAACAAGGCCCCGGTGTAAATTCTTCACAAAGTCCTCTACAAATTAACCACAATTTTTGTTACAAGTGTGGTGATTCGTTAGACGATATCTTTTGTCAACGATGTACTTGTAAGTCTTGTGGGAAAGGTGCTCATTATGGTTACAATTGTCCACCGCAAATTCCGATTATCTCTAATCCGGAACCATGCTACAATCAAAACCTTAATGAGATCCTACAAAATTTGCAAAGTTTGCAACAACAATGTCTTTT
>BQNB010018954.1:0-41261 GCA_026074375.1 Tanacetum coccineum | reverse complement strand
AGATTTTACGAAATCTCAATCCTCGTTTGGCGTGCCAAACTTTCTGCTTACAGTATACCATTTAATAATTTCGTCAAAACTCATTTTTGACCCGCAAGCTTATTTAAAATACATCTAACATGACATATAACTTATGTCTAACTTGCCTATTCATTTTATAACATTTCTTGACTAAACGGCGCAAGATCCAAACGATTTCATCACATGCAATGACTCGTATCAAATCAAATAAATAAAATAAACACAACAAAGTTTAAAGGAGGCTCACAATGCTATCGGAAGCTAAGTCGAAAAATAAAAGAGTTCGTCTCGTTCCCTTGTTCCTAGCCGCGGCTCACAACCACCCAAACCAAACCAAAACCAACCTTGAATCAACCCAAATCAACCCAAATAGTTTTCAATAAATCCAACACACCCTTGTGTGTGTCTTGTACCCGGTTCGAACCCTCAACCAACGAACCAAACCGAAACCCCCTTTTGTTTTGATAAAACTCAAACTTACTCAAAACCTTATTGCATGTATATTTTTCTTTTATGGATGGTTAAACTAAAGCCTTCTAAACAATATTTGAGAGGTGGGGAAAATCAAACACCAAGAGTGGAGGTGTTTGTGTGCTCGTTCGAACCAAGAGGGAGGAGGAAAAGAGAAAACAAACTACAACTTGGTTCCTACTTGATTTAGATCATCATTTGAGAAATGTTTGAATATGCTTTTAAGATCAAACTAGAAAAATGGAATTTGTATGAATTTATGTATGTGTGGCCGGTTAGAGAGCAAGAGAAGAGAAGAAACATGTGTTTTTGAACTATGTGTTTTTACCTTGATATGAGAAAGGTTTTTACTTAAACTTGGAAGCAACAAGAGGTGTAATCATTGTCTTGAAAATTTAACAAAGATGGAGTGTGTATGTACACTATAGCCGGTGGCTATAAGTGTAGGCATGCATGGTTTACATTTTTTTCCTTTTTATTCACTTGTAAATTTTTATGTAAACATTTTAATAAAAGTAAACTTGACAAGATTTAAATAAAACGCGAGCCATAACGAGAGTTTTGGTCATGGACAAGGAATAAATGATGACGAGGTTTAAAAGTAATAATTCACGGTCTCTTAAATAATAACGAGACGCGTCGTAAACTTTTATGATACTCAGAACGATTAACGAACGCGCGGTCAAACGGTGACTCGCGAAACGTTAAAAATAAAAATTTCAAATTTCCGTTCGTAATAAATTACAAAAATAATTATTTACGACAAATAAAAATTTAAATGTCGACGTTTGCTCACACGAATTTATAAAATAATAATTATGACGTCAAACTCGCGATCGACATACGCGTCATGAAACTCGAGTTGTTACATTTCCCTTAACCAGTTTGTTAATATTTTTGAAGTTAATGTGCCCAAGCCTCCTGTGCCATAAATTAGATTCATCGAATTGCGTAGGCCGTTAGCAAAGAAGACAGTATACACAAAGTAGAGACAACAATACTCTTATAGTTTCATTACTACGTACAATGTATTATCCTTTCTTGGAACTCTTAGCAAGACTTAACTTTCATCAAGTAGCTTAAAGTCAGAAGATAAGACTAGACATTTAGCGTCAGTAAAAAGAACATTGTTCTTTTTGTCACAAATTCATGACATACTAAACAGGTTATATTTAAGCTCCTTACAAAAATACACATATCAAATCCAATGCGACTTGTCTGTTTTGATTATACCTATTCTGAAGACCATTTTTACCAGAAATTCCTAGACTCGTTTAACCATCTCCAAAGGGAAACACGATCCACCATCAAATCTTCATACTCATAAGATACACTTTGTTCCCTTCAATTGCACAATAACAACCACTTGACAAATACTCCTAGTTTTCCTTGTACTTCCTTACGTTGTGGGTTTTCCCTGCACCACTAAAGTGAGAGAGACTTAAGCATCTTTTGGAGATCCAAGCCATTAATAGACTGGAGCGCCGTCGTGCATCAATGTAAGAATAATTTCGTAAAAGTATTTAATGCACAACTGTTTTTCTGGCTTTCACACCCAGCAAGCTAAGGGCCTGTACACAACATTAACCCCTTTTCCCTTGATTTCACTTACTACTGCTCTATCCCTAGCAGTAGTATCTTTTACCCTGACAATATTAACACCTTATTTGCATTGAAAATACTGTTTATTTTGCTTGCTGAATACTTGATATAAGATTTGCCTTGTGTGACTTGTGAATATCCCTTCTTCTATTGATAAGCGCATTTGAGTATGTCAAGATGATTCACCAGTTGTATTTATGACGCCCCACTATTAAATGTGTCTGACAGCAGTTAAGAATTAATACATTTGTGCACCAGCAAGTATTAATTTTGCCAGACCTGGTTAATACTTCTTGTGGAACAAATCTTCTATTAGGGTGAGGGTGATCATTATTCAGCAAAAGTTCTTGTTGATTCACCCTACTATAGTTTGTTTCCACACTATTCTTATAACATTATTATCACACCCATACTGAAGATGCTCAAACTACCACAAATAAAACAAGCTTGTATTAATTACTTAAAAGTCACTTCCTATTCCTTTTGGGACAGTAAGATTGCTTCTAGTTTCCTTAGTTTCTTTGGTTCCCTCTAGGATAGTGTTGGTTTTGTTTAGGTGTTTCTACCTTCTCTACTGTTTCCCTAGCAGACTTAACAAATTTTATCTTTTCAGTGCTAGGTCTAACAGTTTTATCCTCAACATTAGGTATAAATTCTACCTCACTATCATCATCAGAATTCTAATCCTCAATGACCGAAGGTCTAAAGCTATTCTTCCAAACAGTTTTAGGTTCTACTGCATCACCATTATTTTTTACATCAGCAGACTCATGATTTGACTCAACTTTCTTAACATTACTAGGTGTAACAACAGTAATAACATCCATATTCTCACTTTCAACTATTTCATCCATAAACATTAGATCAGGTTTGATTGGAATGAAGTTCCCTGTATAAGGTGGGGGAACTGCATGATATCCCTTATCAGATTTGGACTTATTATTCTCTTGATATTCTAATATTACAGATGAATTCACAAAACTTTCTACTGCAGGAGAAGCTGCATTATATCCTAGTCCTGTTTTAAACTTGTTACATACTTGACTTCCCAGCAAATTGTTCAAAGTTTTAGATGAATTTTGAAACTTCTTTAATGTTAGTTTTAACTCAACTCTTTTTTTTTGCTTTTTCTAATTTCTTTTTGTTTTCAACTAAAGCATTGTCTCTTTGTTTAACTTCAAGGTTTAAAACATTAATGCTTTCTTCAAACACAACCTCATTTTTCTTATAGTGAGCTAGTCTAGCTTCTACTGATTCTAAACCTACTTTATAAGATACTAAATTAAATTGAGACCTTTTGTAATCTGAAGACAAACTATCATATTGTTCTTTGAGAGTAGCATAAGCTTTTACACATGATTTAGAACAAGAATCTACCTCAGAATCTGAACTAGAAGAACTTCCTAAAGAAGTATGTCGGTTACCCAATAATCACTTCACTTCATTATATGTAGCTCGAATTCAAGAAGAAAAAAGAAGGAAATTAGAAGAAGTTTAGAGAGAGAAACTAGAGAGAAAATGAAAGAGAATGGGAAGTTTACTTGCAAATTGAAAATGTTACAAATGAACCAACACCATTTTCCTTAATGGAAAATGGTATATATATACCCTACACAACTACATGGGGCGTGTGGACTTTTACTTAGGCCGGGCTCGGGATTGACTTGGGCTTTAGCCCGATACACATACAATATTAGCTTACATTTACGAGCCCGTTTACCCTCCTAGCCTAGTACAACGTACATTAATTTAGTGACCGAGGACCAACATAATATGATCGAACTTTCCATTGTTTGACTCAATATTTTTAGGCTAACCCAATCTTCCCCCGAAGTGAGTTCATTGTGACACTCCTTATGAGAATCAATGAGAGTGCTGTTGTCGTTGAGTCTTGTGGATCTTTGTCTCTGTCTACGTTGTAGCTTGTTCCTTTATGCTTTGCGATTCTTTGATCTTTAGGCCTTTTTCATTGTCTTTTTACTTTGTCTTTTTCGTCCGAGATCTTTAAATCTATCCCCCCCCCCCCCCCCCCCCTCCCCTTTCCGTCTTGATCGTCTTAGCACCTTTGCGATCGTGTGTCTTGACCAACATGCTCATACTTTGCATCATCTTAAAAGATTGCTAACAATCTCCCTTGATAGACTTGATACCTTTGAAGGAAGATCTTGTATATCAGAGTTTGTGCGGAAGTCTTTGTCTTTAATTCTTGAGCTTTCATGATTCTTGAATCTTAATGCTTATAGAATGTCTTGTAGTTGTGATAATGAGCCATGTGGTAATTGAATCCGACTTCAGATGGAATGAGGCATCACCATCTCCTTCTTTATGTATCCTGGAAATAAAACAGTTAGCCTATAGTAGGTGGACGAATATGGCTTTGTCATTCGCCCAGATTTGGTTAGATTAACCTCCAGTTGCGTAGGACCATTTTACAGATAATGTACCTGTGATCAGGTAGATTTAAAGAATCTCCTTGACAGGGTTTCCAGCACAAAGCATAGGATCTTCCAACACAGATGTATTAGAATTACCATGCTTGCTAGTTCTCATTACCGGTAATTCTCAAAGCAGACACACGGTAAGAGTGAATCGGATAGTTACTATCTATCTGATTGAGTTATCAATTCATTTACTGGACCTTTATCGATATCCAATTGACACAAGCTTGATTCATATAGAATCTCGCAAGTCACCTACTACAGTGCTATTTTATGTTGACACTGGAAGGATTTCTATTCGTCATTGTGAATACTAAAGAGTGTATCATCTCTGAATGTCTGGCAGGAATCAACAAGGATAATGCGTGGACTTTTTTGTTAACAGTTGGAACTTAAATGTTGTTCAATAAAGTGTTTGTTATGAATGTGTTCCTAATGGATTTATTGATGATCTCTTGGCTTTAGATCGATTAGTGCATGTTAGTGTTTTTAGTACATCGGGAGGCTGGGCAGATTGCCACCTTTCAATATTAACTAACTCGGAGTGAGAGTCATTTGGAGTTGGTGTTCTCCGTGAACAAATGAGGACAAGTTCTTTTTAGAGAAACTCAATGGCTGGGGAGGGTTGTGCTCTTGCATCACTGGGTCATGATGTCTGCTTCAATGTCAATAATCACCATTGTGATTTGACAGCATATGTATTGACCCGGTTTCTGCCTAAGTTATGTGGAGGGCTTCTTTCTTTAGACCCTTTATCCATACATTTCTTTTTAATTCTTCAACCCCTTCAATGCTTACCAAGACGTCATTACTAACACCTTGTTGTGATTGTTCCAGTGTTAGCTCAATCTTAGTCGGCATTCTTTCCTTATACACATTCATCTCCAATCATACCTAAGGACTGCTATTTCTAACTATGGAGTGTCCTTGGGTAGATCCCTCCGGTTCTGGTTGGATCATGGACAATACCTCCCTTACCACCTTATGACTTCAGAATCGTCGTGAAATAAGATGTTGTAGGGTATGAGATCGTAACCATAAAACCTTTTCCGAATAGCACTTTGAGTCTTTTAGATCACATTTTAATTACATTTCTCCCCTTATTTTAAATTCTAAGTCACTTAGTTTTTGAAATACTGTGTGATTAAAATTTGTCTTGAAAAGCCACGGGAAAAACTTTTATTTAGCATGAATTATATGGAACATTATCTTGCTCCCCCTTAATTTTACATATGTTTGACACCAAAAACAATGATACCAAGTTGTAAAATCGATATAAAATTGAGGTTGAACACCTAGTCATCTTATAACTATTATTCTATTGAATTGTCATTATTATCTTGTTGTTATTAAGAGACTTTTTGGGAATGGTTTGAATACATAAGAATGGTCGTGATATGATGTATTCAAACTCATTAAATGTTGTTTTTCAAAAAACTCCCCCTTGAAAGATGGAGTGTTGAATACACAATTTTGAAAGATTATGAATCATCAATGAGAAATTATTGAAAATTGTCTTTAACATTTTGAAAAAAACATCTGTTAGGAAGATTCTCTTCCAACTCTAATGGGTAGCGTCTTATGCGTACAATATCCTTTTTCTTGAGCTTTAAACTTTGAATGTTTGTAAGAAAACTCAAGACCGAGAAAAGTTGAATTTCTCGTTGTTAGGATAAGTTATCTTTATAGATAAGCTTTCCTTTATTTGAAGTCCGGGTTACGTACTGATATTTGCACATAAGCATAAGAAAAATTAGAAATGACATGTTTTGAAAGCATTTGAAACTCATGTTCGAACTTCATTTACATGCCCGTGTCGATATTAATCAACATTTCTAGGTACATAAATGTTATCGATTCCAAGAGACATGTCGAGAAAAATATTTTTTGAAACATTTTCTGATTTTTTGATTTTGTATTTTCTTTTTGAAATTTTATATTTTTGTATTTATTGTTGTTTTTCAAAAAACATGTACATGTTGATGTTTGATGAGGTATCAAGCAGATTCTTTTGTCAGAACCTCCATTTCTGCTGGAGTCAAACATCTCATACCAATGCGTCTGACGAGATACTGAGACCTTTCTTCGGGAAGGGCTTTAGTAAACATGTCAGCCAATTGGTATTCAGTTCTGACAAAGTACAATTCAATTATACCGTTTTCAACCTGTTCCTTTATGAAGTGATACCGAGTATGGATATGCTTGGTACGGGAGTGCTGCACGGGGTTGCATGATATTGCTATGGCTGACTGAGAGTCGCAATACAACGGTATTTTGTTATAGATTGATGTTAGTTTTATATACTAATAAAATATACAATATATATTTCCAAAAGAGCAATTAAGAACTTTCCTAAAGTCTCCCTTAAGAAAAGCTCACTCTAAAAGATATATATAATATAATATAATATGTATATTTAACCGGGAAGAATGATCACCCGGGTCGTTTCCCCAATGACTTGTGAAATTGAAACCACGTTTTAGCTCGGATTATGATTTGAATGAGAGAAAAGATATTTTTGATTATCTATAACTACTAAATAAAGCAACAATTAAAATGAACAATTAAAAGCAATTAAACACTTAAACAATTAACGGGAAACAAATAAAACGCGACAATTAAGCAAATATACTAAGATTAACCCCTAAAAATGCAAACTAAATTTCTAAACATAAATAGGAACAAAATAATATTGTAAGAAATAGAAGAATTTTGTTTTGATTATTTTTGAATTGATTAGGATTTAAAAAACTTTATTACATCCTAAAAAATAGCAAAATAAGTCCTAAAATTAAGACAATGATTTTTAAACTTAGAAAAGTCCTAAAATAACATAAAAACTCAGAATATTTTAACCTTATTTTTAAAAGTAATAATTCCCTATTTTTTAAAATTAAAATTAAAAAAAAAAAAGCTTAAAAATGAAAATTAATATCTAAAAAGTGTTGAAATGATTTTCTATGTAAACCTAAAAGTAATTTTTTTAAAACTAAAAACTATTTTTTTGAATTTTTATAAAACTTTTTCCTATTTTTTATGAATTTTTGAAATTAAAAACTTAAGAAAAATGATTAAAAATTTTCTACTTAATGAAAAATTACCAAAAAATCAGGAAAAGTCTATTAAGCAACAAAGAATACTAGAAAAATACTAACTCCCTAACAGCTTATCTAAAAAGCTCTATAATAAGCAAACTTGGCTACGGCTTATAAGGAAAAAGGAAAAGGAAATCTAGTATAAAGATTAAATGGTGCAAAGGATGGTTGGATGAGCTATTGAAGCACAATGGTAAAACGCATGGACTATGAGGGAGAGGTCGTGGGTTCTAGTCTGGCAACACACCCCTTTTTGCACTTTTTTTATTTTTCACTTTTTACAAAAACTGAATATTGGAGCTTATAAAACACTTAAATTTAATCACTTTTAATAAAGATAACTTGAGCTGAAACTCAAGGATAAGCTCAAAAAGAGCTTTTGAAAGACTGTTCACAGAAAGTAGCCTTTTAAGGCTTTTAAAACTTGATTTCACTAAAAGCTTTGCACAAGCTTTAATATAAGCTCAAATTAAAAAACAAAAACTGTCCTATGTAGCTTATGATGTGCATAAGCTAAAAATGATAAGCTACTTAAGCTATAAACACTTACCCCTAGCTGAATTTGAAGATCAAAAGGTGAAACTCAGGAATTTACTCAAAAAGCTTAAAATAATATTAAGCTAAAACACTCATTAAGCTAAACTAAACTTTAAGCTCTTAAAAACTTATCTATCTACTATATAACTACTAATTTAGATCATAAGAGCAAACACCTTAAGCTGGAAATCAAAACTTAACAAGCTACTTAAAATACATACTGTTTTTGGCTTTTTAGGCTTTAAAATAACTTTTAACAGCTACTTAAATCTAGAAATTTAGCAAGAAAATGAAAAATAAAAGCTACTCTATATTAAGCTATAAGAAAACTTAAATCCTACTGAATTTAAGAACCTAACTCTTATAATTTCTTAAGTAAAATGAAACCAAAAGGGCAGCAGTAGTAACCTAGTGTTACTTCTGCTGATGCATTTAGCTAAGAGTATAAACAAAGATGCAGGGTACCTTAGTCGTAACCACTGCACTTGACTCACTCAATTAGAGTGCGTGAACACAAATCAAGCACTATCCAAGCCTAGAAAGGCTTGGATTAAATTTTCACAAGTGAAATTTCTAAGAAAATTCCCCTGGTGCTGAGACTAGAAGAATAAGCCTCAAAATGCTTAAAAACTCAAACTAACCTTCAAACCTTTTTAAAATTTGATCAAATATGAACATTTAGCTGTCCAAAGTAAAAGTACCAAATATCTTTGACTTTTTGAGGTCAAATAAGACTAAACCAAACACCCCTTTAGGTCCATGGCAGATTTGAAAAACTATTGAAATTAAATTTCACTTAACTAAATATTACTACCAGATGACTAACAACTTATTTCTAGCTTATCTAACATAATCAATCAACTGAATAAGCTAGAAATCTAAAATCTACACTATGCTACTTATATTTTTTTTGGTTTTTATGATTTATAACAGCATTTAAAAAAAACTATGATCTACACTATATTAACTAAAACAGATGATTAATAAGCAAAATAAGATTAAACCAAGCTCAAATAAGCAACTAGAAATCAAATAAGCACTATTGATAAGCTAATAAGCAGTTAAGCACAATTTAAGCTAGGAATGAAAGAACTTAAGAGTAAAAGAGAGACTTACTTGAGCCTTAGCTTAACAAAGGCATAAATGGCTCATAGAGCTTATCTACTAGCTCTGGCTTATCATAGATAAGCCAGTAATTGTCCATGAGAACCCTTCCATAATTGGTTCTCCTTCCAAAAGCTCATAAGTCCAAAATAGTTAAGGTGATTAGGCTGATTTTATGATTAGAGTTTAATTAAGGCTTGTTTAAGCTCAATCTAAGCTTATAGACTTAGAGAGCTTCAAAGTAGCTTATTGAGAGCTTATGATCAATAGTAGCAAAATATTGAAAGAGAAGTAAAAGCTTATTAGTGAAACTTAAAAGAGCTTATGACAAAGGTAAATACTTAATTTCATTTACTTAAAAAAAACTCTGATTACATTACTTGAAAAGGAAATTACAAATCATTTCAGAAAAATTACATTAAGCTAAAAACGAAATTTAAGCTAACTAAAAGCTACTATAAAAACTAGGTGATGTGTGTGTAATAGTGAGGCTATTTATAGCCTGTTGATGAACATTTTAGGCCTTCCTTGCTGCCCACGCCCCTTTCAATCATCACCATCCATTCCTTCAATCATTAGGTAGTGAATTTGAGCCGTTTGATCAAATTATACTCACACGGATTGCCAAGTTATCATTCTTTGGATGTGACAGCTTGTGCTAGTTGTGTGAGTGATAATAGAGTAAAAACCCATCACTCCTTGTGCTTTCTCTACATCCACGTGGCTTGATAGCTTGAGAGAACCAATAAGAGCTCTTGATTTGACTTAATTCTCCCTGCCATTGTCTTTATGATCACTTGAATAATCGTTTATACTCCTTAATTATGAAAAGCCCTTTGGTTTGAGTATGTGGTAAAGTGGGAACGATAATGAACAGTAAAAAACCCCTTGGCGCCTTTTTTATAACTGAAAACGGGTAATTCGTTATAAACTTTGGGCATATGGCAAACTTGGTCCTTGTCTTTGGTTTATAAAAGTGTAAGGTAAAAGGGAATTTAGAAAATTGGCAGGAATGGCCCTTGTAGTTTTATAAAAGGGGTAAATGGGCTAAGGTTTTGGGCTTTTGGATCCGGGTGTGGCGCATTTAGGTTTAGGGACCATTTGTGTAATTTTTGAAACTTGAGGGACTATTTGGGAAATTATTTGGGTTTTGTCATTTTGTGACTTTGACTTTAATTGACCAAGGTTTGACTTTTCTTGGCTTTGGCTCTGAATCTTTGGCTTCTCTTGTGCTCTTCCGTTTCTCGTGTCCGTGTTTGCCCCTTTTTGACGGTTTTCTTGTGATTTTTGTCTTATCCGTACCTACATACACAAAACACAAAAACAAGTATATTTTTGCCATTGTTAGCCTGTTTTGGGTCATTTAGGGTCATTTTTGGTAATAACGGATATGTGTATTTTATACTTATCAAAATTCCCCAAACTAAACGATTGTGTGTCCTCACGCAATATCACATGCCTTATAACCAAATACCTTAAAACTTCCCCAAACTAAACCTTTGAAAAGTAGCAAAGATTTTTTGTTGAGAGAGCTAAGAGATCACAAGTTATAAAACACCCGATTTCCCTATTTTCAAAGATTTTTTTATTTTTTTATGATTTTTCTTGATATATTCCTAACTACAACTTATTCTTGTGTTGACATAGTGTATTGTTTTCATTACCTCATTGGTAACTTTAAGGATCATAGAACAAAAAACACAATTAAGTGTCTAAAAGATAACTTCGTCATTCCCGATTTTTCACTTTTCCCATGCTAAGCTTAAAAATAAGATCACCATTAAGTACGAGCTAAGATGCTAAGACTACTTATGATTACAACTTGTGAATTTCTCTACCCGACATAAATCATATATTAAAGTGTGTGTGTTCAAATTAATTTAAACCATTAAATCCACAAATTTAGATAGTTTAAATCTGACCAAGCTTTACACATGGGCCTTTTGGGCTAATATGTTAATCACTTAGTAAGATCACAACTCAAGGCAAACAAAAACCTCCTTAGCTAAGACATCGTTGGTTCACTTGCCCCATGAATGACTTTCTTCTCTAGCATCCCACCGTCATCGGGTAAGTGCTAAGGCTTTTGACACCCCATCCGGAGAATAATAATCGATACATATGAACTTCCGATGAAAAAGCCTTGTAGACTTTTGCAAAGCTTAGTTTAAAAGAATACCTTGGTTTTAGAAAAGGAAACTTTTACTATTTATTTTCTAACTTGCAACATAATTATTATTATTTTCATTATTAGGCTAGGAATCGGTATCACTTTTCTTTCGACGACACATCGGCCACGCCTCCGACAAGAGCTCGTGTACTTATTATGATACCAACCCTAAATATACATCCTCCACCCTTTCTTTCGATGTCACATCGGGAGCGAACCGACAAATGCCCATGTACTTTATTGCGATGGAGTTTGTATATTAATTATTAACACTAAGGATTTATAACTTGCATCCTTTTTATTTACCAACTACAATATTTTTTAATTTTTCATCATTCATTTTTTTTATTTAATATTTATTTAATTCAACACATTATTTTTGCAAATAGAAAATTTTCATTTTAGAAAACCAAAGTATAAACTTGAACTAAAATTCTTATTTACCAACGATGTTTGACTTCATCATCGATAAAGCTTTTTCTCTGAATATGTTGATTAGACTTTTAAGAGCAAAACTCTAATTTGTAAAAATTAAAGAGAACACGTATAATTAATCATTTTAAGAACTCCGAGGAAGAAAAACCACAAGTTATTCTTATAAGCCTTTAAGTTTTCTAAATAAACCTTGTTTAGCATCCTAATTCGTAATCAACACTATCATCTCTTATTCTTTGCAATTTAAAATCTCTAATAAAGAAATTCGCAAATACTTAGCCTATATAAAATCCAACTCGGCATATTTAAAATCTACTTGAGATTAGCACAAGTCTTCATTTACTAATGATTTCAAGTCTAGCATGTTTAAAGTCTACATGAGACTAGCACAAACTATCATCATTAATTGTTAAGGGAGAAAGCTAGAACTCTACACGTACGATCGGGTCAAAAATTACTTCTTATTCTTACCAACGGAAAACCTACATTTTTGTCTTAACATTTTTTTTCATACAATTTAAAAAGCTTAAAAAATTTTAAAAATTTCGCATATTTTTGCGGGTTAAACCGGATACGTGAGAAAAAAAACAATAAGCAGACTAAACACAAACGATAGATTCCCTCCCCAAACTAAAACGAACATTGTCCTCAATGTTTAAAGTGGGGTCTCTACGTAATCTAAAAGCGTTTATGAATTATTCAAAGATAGAGTGAATCGATAAGTGAAACCGATAATCGGGATCTCCCCAAACTAATTTCAAACAAAGGATAGGAAGCTCGAGTGAAACGGGACACAACACCGAACACGAGAGGCTTCAGAAATTGTTGGTTCAACCCTGCAAAAATCACAACAAACAACAACACAAAGAATGGAAGAGACTAGCCTCAACACATCACAACACATTATTTAGAATAATAGAAAATGGATAAGCATGGGGTGAACTCCCACGAAGCGGCTTGTTTTTGGTCACCGAGTCACAAGCTCGACCGATCCTGAATTTAATTGTATTTAGGAATGTTTGGAGATCTGGGAATAACCAATGGTGGTGTATTCCCTCCATGTAATGCTTAGACAATGGGCAGTTGACTTTGAATTTGAAACATCGGGATGAGCAATTTGGTTGTGCCTTAAGGAATAACTTCGGTAATAGTGTAAAGGAACATGAAACCATCGGACTTGATCTTTTCCGAAAGAAAAATCTTTGTATCGGAGAGAAAAGTAAGGACTTGATTTACACATTGAAGATTCGATTCTTGATTTTTGAGTCGTGAAGTTTCTTCGTTTTCTCCTTGTAGATTAAAGAATTTTCGTAAGCTTGATCACGGAGCTCATGGAGTTCATTAAGTTGTAGCTTCCGGTAATCGCCCGCGGTCTTGAGATCGAAATTGGCATGCTTAAGAGCCCAATATGCCTTGTGTTCTAGTTCAACTGGTATGTGACATGATTTTCCATAAACTAGCTTGTAGGGTGTGCATCCGATTAGAGTATTGTAAGCGGTCCTAAATGCCCACAACGTATCGTCTAATTTGTCGGACCACGAGGCACGGTTTTCTCCTACCGTCCTTTCTAAGATTCTTTTAAGTCCACGATTCGTCACCTCGACTTGACCACTAGTTTGAGAGTGGTAAGCGGTAGAAAGACGATGTGTGACTCCATATTTAGACATAACTTTATCAAATTTGTCGCTACAAAAATGGGTCCCACGATCACTTATGATAGCTCTCGGTGCACCGAATCGGGAGAAAAGGGATTTCAAAAATTTGACAACTACCCTAACATCGTTGGTGGGGAGCGCCTTGGCTTCAACCCATTTGGAAAGATAATCGACGGCTACTAGGATATATTTATTTCCCCTTGATGACAGAAAAGGTCCCATAAAATCAATACCCCATACATCAAAGATTTCACAAACTTGGATAACATTTTGAGGCATCTCATCACGATGTGAAATTTTGCCTTGTCTTTGACATGCATCACAAGATTTGATCATAGTTTTGAAATTATTATCGGATTCGAAAAAGAGGATTTGATGTAAACTTGAAAATTTTCTCTAGAAAGTTCTTCTCAAGAGTCGAATCATCATACACCGTGTCATGAATCAAGAAGACAAGTTCATCACAACATTTTCAAAATACACAAGTCTTCATCAGAGAAGAACTAGGAGGAAGAGTATTAGTGGTACTGCCACTAAATGGATCGGCTTTCGAAAAATCGATGACAGAAATGGCGTGAACAAAATTCTTATCCTGATTTTTTCCTCAGATTATCAGCAAGTAAACAAGTTCTTCTTTTCCTACTACTTAAAGTTAAAGTTCTTCATACAAAGACAAATGATAGCTTCGTGGAGCGAAGAAAAGGTCTCCTAAAAGCAGGCACTCTCAGTCGGGTTCAAAATTAACCACACAAAAATCCGGAAAGAAAGTGAAACCATCAACTCTAACTACAACATCCTCGGCTAAGCCCAATGGGTGAGTAATTTGAACGATTGGCAGCTCGAGTGTCATACGAGTATGAGTCAAAGCTCAAGCCCAATTTGTTTGTAAATAGAAAAGAGGTAAAAGATTATGCTAGCTCCCGGAATCGCTAAAGCACTAGTCCCAATCGAGTTCTTTTAAAGCACATGGGATAAGAAATTTTACTGAACTTCAAGCTACTCTGAGAACTTGTTCATGATGATCAAGCATAACATTCAGCATTTACGTTATGATGGATATGCTCCTCGAGTTTCTCTTTGTTTCCTTAGCAACAGCTTAAACCATTTGTTGACCTTTGGCATTTAGACGATGAGCATCCTTTCAATCCATCTCTAAAAAACGATTTTTTTGAAATCTTCAAAAACCTGCTATGTTGAGCACTTGGTTATCGATCTCTCTCACATTCATCCGTTTTCGGGATATGGAAGTTTAGGTTGATACGAATTAGTCTATGAGAATTAAATCTTGAATTTCGAACATAATGGTTTTCTTTTCCTTGCTTTATGGTTTGGGATTTCAATGAAACTGGAAATCTTCTACTCCGAGGTGGGGACTTGTGCGGTACTTTCTGAACTTGGTTTTTGCACTTTGTCCGTTGACGTCTCCGGGTTTTGTTCGGGTTCCTTTGAAGGAATAGAAACAACGGGTGTAGGAACAAGAGGATTCGAAGGTCCTTCACAAGTTTTACCACTTCGTGTGGTGATAGCCATTAACTATGCTCACAGGGATAGGTTACGGTTTGACGTGGAAAGAGTACCACGAATTTGAAGTAGAGGCGGAAAATTTTGAAATTATGACAAAGACTTGTCAACAAACTCGTAACATTAGCCATTTGATTTTGCAAATTTTGACCTTGATTTTGAACATTCTTCAATACCGCATCGTTTGCCTTGACGTAGTTATCAAAATCCGTTTTTGAAACACCTTGAATTTGTGAGATGGGAGGTAAAGCTTGATTAACCAAAGGTTGATTTGTTAGTGGTTGGTATGGTAGGGCTTGATAAACGGCTCCTGATTGTTTTGACGGTTTGGTTGAAATTGCCATCCATGGTTTTGATTCAATGTAATTGTTTCCCTTGAAAAACGGCATTGGTTTCCTTGGTTGTTTTGAAGATTAAAACCGGGTGGTCTCATTTGACTTGCCAAATTAGGAGGATTCCTTTGAACAAAGTTGCCAACGGCGGCGGTTTGTTGGAATTGATGAATGTTATCATGAAAAACGGGAAAATCGTTTCCACTTCGTGTTAACAGACAATTTTTCAATTATGATTATGTAACCACACGTACACAAACTTCCTCGACTTTATACCAGGCTTTGAACGGTAAGCAGGAGTCGTAACATTCCTTTCACCAATCATCTTTTCAAATCGGCTCATTCGAATATCCATTTGTCTTTCAAAGAATCGGCGAGTTGTTTAATGTTCAAAAGAATTAGATGTGTAGAAAGAAAGAAAAGAGCATTCGTACTCACAATTTCGTGGTTCAAATTGCAACGACTTCTTGTGAATAACGAACCTTGGAATTTACCTCACTAATGGCTAAACCATCACGAGTGCATCTTATCTATGAAAAATTCCACCCGCGGAATCTAAAGCATCTTTATCATTGGTATTCCAAAGAATTGTAGAACGTATCAAGTTGATGTAATTCCGAGAAACCATGATGAGGACATTGATGAAGAAGTCCTTTGAAACGTTCCCATGCTTCGTTGAAAGTTTTATTCGGTTTTTGGTAGAAAGTGGTGATTTCATTTCGAAGGTAAGTTGTTTTCGAAGTGGAAAGGAAATTGGTTTAGAATTACGAGACAAAGACATCCACGTCAGAGATCGATCGAGGTGGTTCTTTATCAAGCCAAGTCCGGGCTTCACCTTCGAGAGAGAAAGGAAAAAGCAAAAGCTTAATCGTTGTATTTGGAACTTCAGAATGTCTAAACGTAGAAGTGACTTTGTTGAAAAATCGAAGATGATTATGAGGGTCTTGTTTACCCTATTTATTACTTTAACAAGATTAATCAAAGTTTGTTTTAAAAGCTCAAAATTGTTTGCATTTAATCGTTTGGTACAAACAATGCAATCTTGTATCCCTTTGATGGGAGCTTTGTAGCATCTAAGTCATGGTACTATTATCGGGCCAATGGAAACTCGGTTCCTCACAATAAACCGATGTTTATTTGTTTTTTTTCGACAATTTCCGATTACAGTTTTGAAACGAGTGCGCATGCACTAAAAATAAAGAAATAAAAAAGAGTAAACAAAAATTACACTAAAATTTTTTATTTTTGAATTTTTTGAATTTTGGAATTTTTTTTAATAACAATCTATTTTAAACGGATAAACGGAAGACAACTTAAACCAAATAATACGAATAACTTCACGTAACTCTAAAAAGTGCTTCTTAAGATGAGTCGTACCTCGTAAATGACACAAATGGCAAGTTTTAAAATCTTTGGTTTCAATTGGGAACTTTTCAAGTTCACCGGAACTTATTAAGATAATACCATCACACTGGAAGGTATTATATGTTGGTGTTCGTTTACCAACTTTGTGTATTTTTATTTTTTTTAAGGACAATTTTTTTATTTTTTATTTTTTTTTATTTAATATGATAACTATACTAAAAAAGAAAAAGAAAATATTTTTTTACTTTTTAATATTTTATAGATTTTTTTGATTTTGAAATATTAGTAACGTAAATGAAACCTTCGATGACGAAAGTGATCCTTCAAAACCAAAATCAAACAAACGTAAACGCTAAAACGGAATCTTTAACACAAGTCCCCGACAACGTGCGCCAAAAGCTGGTTGGTAAGTTTTTTAATATTACGCTATAAAAATATACTAATATAATATTTCCAAAAGAGCAATTAAGAACTTTTCTAAAGTCTCCCTTAAGAAAAGCTCACTCTAAAAGATATATATAATATATAATACGTATATTTAACCGGGAAGAATGATCACCCTGAGTCGTTTCCTCCTCAACGAACTTGTCGAAATTAAAACCTGTTTTTAATTAAGCTCGGATTATGATTTGAATGAGAGAAAATATATTTTTTGAGTATCTAAACTACTAAATTAAAGCAACAATAACATTAACATTTAAACAATTAAACACTTAAACAATTAACGGGAAAACAAATAAAACCGACAATTAACAAATATAGTAAAGATAAACCCCTAAAAATGCAAACATGAATTTCTAAAAAAACCTAAAATAGTAACAAAAGAAAATTCTTAAAGAAAAAGAAAATAATTTTTTTTGATTATTTTTTGAATTTATTAATGAATTAAAACCTATTTTAATCTAATTAAAACCTAAAAAATAGTCAAAATTTAAGTCCTAAAACTTAGAAAAATGAATTTTTTAATCTTAGAAAAATCAAGAATATCATAAAAACACAGAAGACTATTTTTTTAACTATTTTTAAAATTTAAATCCTATTTTAAAATTAAACAAATAAAAGCTCCAAAAATTGAAAATAAAAATCTAAAAAGTGAAAATGATTTTTCTTAATGAAAACTAAAAGTAATTTTTTTATAAAACTAAAAACTATTTTTTTGAATTTTTATAAAACTTTTTTCTATTTTTTATGATTTTTCAAAAATTAAAAGATAAGAAAAAAGATTAAAATTAAAATATTAACTAGAAAATTTTGAAAAATTCAAGGGGGGGCAGGATAAATCCTGAATGCTTAGTCATCTACAAAGGAGAAATAAGAAGAAACCAAAAGCTAAAACGAAATAAGCCTGAGAATAAGCGGATTAAGCCACAAATTGGCTTACGGGCTTAAGGCCCAAACAAAGGGTAAAAGAAATGTGTGTACAAAAGCTCACGGATGAGCTATTGTAGCACACTGGTAAACATCATGTAACATCAGCAAGAGTCGTGGGTCAAAGGCTAGGCAACCCCTTTTTGGTATATTTTTTTCTTTTCACTATTTCAAGAAACTGATTATTGAACCTTATAAAGGACTTAAATTAAAAAACACTTTTAATAAATGGAGCATAAGCTCAAAGTGAGAAATAAGATCTTAAAAGCTTTTTGAAAGTCTGGCCTCAGAAAGGAGGTCTTTGAGCTTAAAAATTCTTGAAATGACTAAAAGGCTTGCACTCTCTTCATTATAAGCTCAATTTATAAACTAAAAGTTGCCCTGGACTCCTTATGATATGCTTAAGCTAAAAATGACAAGATATTTGAGCTGAAAACATTGAAAGACTCCTAAATCTTTGGATCAAAAAGAGCAACTCAGAAATTAGAACTCAAAAAGTACAAAATCCAATTTAACATTAAGCATTATTAATCAAATGAAATCAAGCTGAATTTTTGAGAAATTTTCTTAACCTATTTAGTAAACTAGAATCCCAAATTATAAAAGCAAATGCTACCAAGCTAAAAATACTAGAATTAAGACTAAAGTCTATACTAGCTACTGTTTTTTTGGCTTTTTGAGTTTTTTATTGACTTTTTACAAGCTAATGTAGACTAGAAATTAATGCTGGAAATGAAAAAAACAAACTCTAATCTATATAAAAAGCATTTATGACTAAAAGACATAAGAGTTCGACAGATCCAAACTTCTACTAACAAAATCTGAAATTAAGATTAAAGGGACAACAATAGTAACTGATGAAACTACTAGGCTATTGCAATGGCAAAGGCCAAAACCAAATTTTAGCAGTGCAACTAAAGTGTAAAGACCTACACTAAACACTCCTTATTGAGAGTGTCTTACTACAAGCAACACAAGTCTAAAGCCGAAGAATCTCCAATTCAAAAATCCACAACAAAGCTTAAGGTTAATACCTTCCCCTGGGCAGAAGACAGAATTAAGCCTAAAATGATTTTAAGACTAAAACTAATCCTCAAATTCCTTTAAAAACTTGATCAAATATAAAAACTCAAACTAACTACTAAAAGGAAACTACCAATAATGTTGACTTTAGAAGGTCAAACTAAACTAAATCCAAACACTCCTTTAGAAAATAACAGACTTGGTAATAGCTTAAACAAATTGAAATCCAATGAACATCAATCATAACTAACAATGGATATTCAGAACAACCAGCTGTTTAATAACCGTAATAACATAGATAACCAATCAAAACAGCTAACATAAGAGCTAATTAACTAAATCAAACTATTTTTTGTTTTTATGGTTTTAAGACAAGTTATGAAATACTAAAATCTAAACTAAATTAACTAAAAACAGATATGAGAACTTGATTAATGATTAAAATGAAACACAAATAAGCTCAAATAAGTAACAATATAAGCAGATAAGCAAAGCTAATTAAGCAATTAAGTAAATATTAAGCTAGAATTTAAAAATGACAACAAAAGAATTTTAAAAGAAGAACTTCAATTGCTTCAGCCAACAGAAGCTAAACTCAAATTCGCAGCTACTAAATCTAGCTTATCCTTATGGATAAGATAGTAAATCATGTGAAACCCTTCCATGACTTGGCTCACTTCCAAAAGCTTATATCTCAAATAAGGCAAGGTATTATAACTGATTTATTTAGGTATAATATGATTTAAGATTGATTTAAGCACCAAATTACTAGCTTATAGACTAGTAAGAGCTAATAAGAGCTTATAGGAGCTTATGAGCATTTAGCTTAACAATTTATAAAAAATGAGAGCTTATGAGTTAAAAACAAGAGAACTTATGACAAAGTAAAACTGAGTTTCATTAATATAAAAGCTTGTTTACATTACTTTAAAGTAAATTACAAAAACTGAGAAGAGAAATTACATAAGCTATAAAACTAAAATTAAGCTAAAAATAAAAGCTACTAACTACTTGTCTTGTGTGTGTGATAGTGAGGGCTATTTATAGCCAGTTGATAAAGATTCTAGGCCTCCCTTGCATCACACGCTCCTTTTGATCTTGCCCGTACAAATTTCCAATCATTGGATCATGATTTTGAGCCGTTGGATCATGATATATTTCCCACGGATTGCCAAGCTGTCATTCCTTTGATGTGACAGCTTGTGCTTGTTTTATGAGTGATAATAGAGTAAAACCCACCTCTCCTTGTGCTTTCTTCATAGCCACGTGGCCTTCTAGCTTGAGTGAACCAATTAGAGCTCTTGATATGACGTTTTTGACCCTGCCATCTTGTTGTCGATCTCATGAATTGTCTATTACGCCCCTTAATTTGTGTTTGCCCCTTGTTTTGACTGTGGTAAGTGTTGGAGAAGGAGGGTGAATAGTAACCCCTTTTTTTGGCGCCCATTTTCTAACTAAAATGGGTAAAAAATGTTTAAACTTTGGGGAAATTGTAAAACTAGTCCCCCTACTTGTTTATTACAAGTGTAAGGTTAAATTAACTTCCATTCTTGATAGCTTTGGCCCTTTGAGTTTTATAAGAGGATAATGGACTAGATAATGGGCTTTTGGTTTTAGGCTTTTGGATCCAGGTAAGGTTTTTAAGGGTTTAGGGGCCCACTTAGGTATAAGGACCATTTGTGTAGTATTTGAAACTTGGAGGGACTGAAATGAAACATTTGGGATTTGTCCTTTTGTGAGTTGACTTTTCTTTGCTAGGGTTTGACTTTCTTTGACTGAGGCTTGACTTTTTCTGGCTTTGGCTTTGAATCTTTGGCTTCTCTTGTGCTCTTCTGATTCCCGTGTCCGTGTTTGCCCGTTTTTGACTGTTTTCTTGTGATTTTTGATATATCCGTACCTGCACACACAAAACATAAAAACAAGTATATTTTTGCCATTTTTAGTCTGTTTTAGGCTTAATTGGGCCTTTTTAGGTATAAACGGATATGTGTATTTTACACTTATCACATAGCGAGTTACAGGTTTTTTGAAGATCTTTTTCTAGCGACTTGTGAACAGGAACTCTGTCATACCATTTCACACAATCAATCACCACTTTTAACATACAATCACTAATCATTGTTCGATCAACTTACTCATTTCACAATCTATTATGATGGCTAATCTTTCGGAAGACATCCAATGTGCCGGTTCAGATACCCGACCACCTATGCTTGATAGGACTGACTTTGCATCATGGAAACAACGTATTAGACTGTATTGTCGGGGTAAAGAGAATGGTGTGAACATTCTAAAGTCAATTGATGAAGGACCATTTCAGATGGGGACATTTCAAGAAACACTCGCTGAAGGGACTGAAGGTGCCCCACATCTAGGTCCAGACTGACCACGAGTCTATTCTGACTTGTCACCTGAAGATAAGGAAAGGTACAATGCTGACATTCGGGCAACGAACATCCTACTTCAAGGGCTGCTGAAAGATATCTACTCTCTTATCAATCATTACACCGATGTAAAGGACATATGGGACAATGTGAAGATGCTCCTGAAAGGTTCAAAATTAACAAAAGAGGACCGTGAATCACAACTGTATGATGACTTTGAACACTTCCGTCAGAACAAGGGAGAAACCATTCATGACTACTATGTATGGTTTGCCAAACTCATCAATGACATGCGGAACATCAAGATGACCATGTCCAGAATGCAGCTGAACTCCAAGTTTGTGAACAACATATTGCCTGAATGGGGTAGATTTGTAACAGCAGTGAAACTGAACAGAGGATTGAGGAACTCTAACTATGATCAGTTGTATGCTTATCTGAAGCAACACGAGGCACATGCCAATGAGAACAAAATGATGCTGGATCGATTCACTCAACACATTGTGGATCCACTTGCATTGATGTCAAATGTCTCACACCAGCAGCACTATTCACAATCATCTACAACTCCACCATCCACATATGTTCCACCACACTTTTCTGACAGCACTCAACTTTGTGAAAACCGTAGAGGGGGTGAATACGTTTCCATTTAAAAACTTTAAGATCAAAGATTACATCACTCTTTTACCGGCGGTCCCATATATATATGGGGGCCGCCAAGTATATCAGGGGGTCGCCTCAGTTATGGGACCTCCACCAGAAGAGGTTTTCGGACTAGATCTTTTGTATCAATTACCCAATCAAGTTTGACGCAATATAAGAAGTGGCGATAATAGGTTTACAATAGCTAACGCATATTATAACAATATAACCACATTCATAATATATAGCACAAAGAGCTACACAACCTTAACTAACAAGATCTACACAACCATTCACACAATCATGAGCACAATGCAAGTATAAAAGTAAAGTGGTAAATGTAAAGAAATAAGTAAAGCGAAAGGTAAAAGAAAATGCTAACCGACACGGTGATTTATAGTGGTTCGGTCATGAACCTCCTCTTCGCCCTACTCTATTCCTCGAGTATCCAACTCGAGAGTTACTTCACTAATCAACAAGCTCCCTTTCGGCGGAGAAAACCTTATACTCATGCTTACATTATTTTCTGACACTAAGCTAAATGTCGAGTCCTAATCTTAGCTAGAACCAATCTACCATTTCACCTATGTATTTTAAGGCCTAAAATACTAACCAACCCACAATCAACCCATCCAAATATATACATCATTTTGATCTACACACTACTAAAGATTGGAAGACATTGACTCGATCTATATATAACAATTGTTACAAATGGACTAACTAGACTACATAACTTCGGATCTTGAAGATGACTGAAGTTTTTCTGTTGCACTTGAGGGAAGAAGGAAAGAGTAGAAGATTGGATCACATTTAAACAATATTAAACAAGTTAAATGATTAAAGATTTAGAGAGATCTAGAGAGAGAAAGAACTAAGAGAAATTCATGCAAAAGGGTTATGAAATCAGTTGGAGATGACCCACTATTTATAGGAGCTGAAAGCTGACAGTCTGGCAACGGCAGTCCCAACGGTCCCTTATATATAAGGGGGCCGCCAGGCCTAAAAGGGGGTCACCGTCTAGACTCCTGATCGTATAGAAACCAATTATAAAATACGTATAATATCAAAGTATAAAGAACTTTACTAAAAATCCTTGAGGACAAAGGTTTAGAGCAAAAATACCACACGTAAGAAACCGGTAAGTGATTACCGGGTCGTTTTTCCAAAGACTTATGAAATTGAGACCTCGTTTATTATTTGGACAATGACTTGAATTGGTTCGAAGATGATTTGTTTTCTACAATCCTAATAGGGAATAAATAAAGAGACAATTAAACCTAACTACAATAACAGGAAATTAAATTTTAACTAAAAAGGCAATTCGGGAATCCTAAACGGGACCTAAAAACCCTAAATCAACGAAATTAAGTCCTACAATGATCTTTTTGGTTTTTATAAGTTTTAATTGACTAAAAAGCTAGGACAAAGAAAACTAGACAAAAAACGAAAGAGTTTTAAGCTAAAAATCATTAAAAATATGAACGGGATTCAATCCCGTTCTTTAAAAATCCAAATCTTGCAATTTTAACCATACGAAAGCAAATCTATTTTCCTAGGTTCTAAATGTTAAAGCTAATTTAAGCAGAATTTAAACTAGAGAGCAGTACTAAGCTATAAAAGAGAGAAATATGAACTCACAAGATGCCTTTGCACAAACAAGGCTTATAAATGCTCTTTTGAGCTATCAACAAGCTCCAGCTTATCCTAGGATAAGCTGGTGTGGTCTTGGAAGCCCTTCCATTACTGGCTTCCCTTCCATATTAAAAGTTGAGGTATATTTGAGAGTGTATTTTAAGTAGTATAAGCTCAGTAAAGCTTTGATGGCTTTACTGAGTAAACAACTAGCTTATGAGTAGATTTAAGAGCTTATTGAGCTTAAGTGAACAAAAGAGAGCTTATTTAAGCATTTTGCATAAAAGTAAAGACAATTGAATTATGAGTAAACTTAACTTTTATTAATGATTACAGCTTGAAAATGAGATTACAATGACTAAAAACATTAAATTGAAAATTACATTTGCTAAATTTAAAAGCTACACTAAGCTGCTAAAAACTAACTACTCCTAGATGCCCCTTTGTGAGTGAAAGGATGCTTGTATTTATAGCAGGAGAAGGAAGATTCTAGGTCTTCAAGTCTGTTAGACGCTCCAAATGATCCTGTCCCTTCTTTGCTTCCAATCATTAGCTGCCCAATCTTGTCCGTTAGATCAAAATGTGATCACACGGATTGCCAGCATGGCAATCCGTGTGTCAGAGGCTGTTGTGCTTCTTTAGGCTTAGTTTTAGTGTAAAAATCCATTCCTTGTGTATTTGTTTGAAGCCAACGTGTCATTCCCCTTGACATCTTGACCAATCAGGAGCCTTTGTGACGTCTTCCCTTTTTGACATGGAACTTTGTACTTAGAATCTTCTTAGCCACGTTGGATGATTGGTTAATTGAATTTTAATCGAGTACTTTAGGCAGGGTAAAAGTGGGGAAGACGGGTGAACAGTAAAAACTATTTTTCCCGCTTCTTTTCTTTTCCTTTTTATAACTTTGGTTGACTCCGGGGGTGTGGGTGTTAACTTGGGCCCGGTGTAAAGGGAATGGGCCATGATTTTATTAAAAAAGGAATGGGCCGTGTAAATGGTTTTAATGGTTTATAGTTATAAGGAGTTAATGACCGTTAGTCTTTATAATAAAAAGACTAACGGTGTTAGGGTTTTAAGGACTTTTGGTGAAAATGAGTTAACATTAAGGGTATTTTGAGGGTTTTGGTATTTTATGGGTTGACCATTGTTGACCAAGGGTTGACTTTTGATGACCTTTTGCTAGAAACTTCCGGATCTTGTGCACTCTATTCGTTCCTGTGTTCGTGTTTGTCCGGTTTTGACCGTTTTCTTGTGATTTTTGCAATATCCGTACCTACACATCACAAATGACAAAACAAGCAACATACAAGCATAACTTGCACAATTTGTTCATTTAAAGGTCATTTTTGGTATAAAAAGGATATGTGATTTCTCACATATCAACTTCGCTCCCTTTTTTGTCTTTTTGTGGGGAATGTTGTATCTGGTATAGAAGCTTCCATTTTGGGGGAAAGCCAGCTTTCAAATTTTATATTTAAATAAAACATTTCTTTTATTAAAAAGTATTTTGTGTTTATTTATTTTTTGTGAAAAATAAATTTATAGAAATGTAATGGTTAAGAAAAAAATATTTTTCTTTGATCATCCTACAAGTTTAATTTGTTTGTACATACCTTATGTGTTTTACATCGGGTGCAAACAAATGTCGGTGTTGATGTAGACTTCAGACATAGAGTGTTGTTGATATGTATGCGTTGATGATTTGTGATTACGAGTAACTTGCGTACTTTACGTTATGTATTACAGGTTACATGTTTGTTATCACCAAAACATAAAGAGATCGTATAGATTAAATATCGTAATATTTGCACTAACAATCTCCCCCTTTTTGATGATGACAAACTATGTAAACTATAACACATAGTAGAGTTTAAAAGTTACTCGTTTATACTCCCTTCTCTCCCTTTTGTCGAAGCAAAAAGGTATAGTGTGGATTATGGTTGGAGCATATAGGTTGGAGGTTTGTGAAGAATACATGAGAAGAGGATACGTGCTCCGGGTATATATGTTGGAGGAATGAGAAGAGGATAGGTGCTCCGAGTATATAGGTTTGAGGTATGAGGAGAAGATGTGAGAAATAAAGGTGAAGGTGATTGTGTGTTCCTTGGATAGTTTAGAAAAGGTCATGAGAGGTGAGAAGTAGGCAAGACAAGAAGGTAGGTACTTTGAGTGTATAGGTTGAAGGAATGAGGAAAAGGTAGGTGATCCAAGTATATTGGTTGGAGGAATGAGAAGACAACATGAGAAATACGGTTGAGGTGATTTTGTGTTTCTTGGATAATTTAGAGGATGTCGTGATAGATGAGAAGAAGACATGAAAAGAAAGTAGGTACTTCAAATATATAAGTTGAAGTTATGAGAGGATGACCTTAAGGTTTAGGGTGATTTTGAAGTGGAGGAGGTGAAGTATTTGGAGTATGAATAAACCCTTCATCGTATTTGACAATCCCCAATCCTATCTTCCTATAAAGGTGAGCTTGCATCATCCTAGTGAAGTCTTCTATCATCATGGTTAAACTAAATCCATGCTATTAAACCACATAGCTCCTAGCTCCCCCTTGCTTATTGCATCCCCATGATAATTACATTCCTTGTATATTGACTCTAACGGATCCATGGATCAAATAAATTACCATCGATGCTCAAGAAGTTCGATGCAATTTAAATGAGCAAAACGCTTGCAAGTGCTCCCCCTCGGTGTATGCTCCCCCTTGTTTGGGGCACCAAGGAATCAAGATATTGTTGTGCTACAAAACAAAGTTAGTAGACAAGTGCACATATACATATAGCAAAACGTTAGCGGGGAACTAGACATGCACTTCTAGGTTTTATTATTCTGAAGTATGACACTTTGAAAGAGAAGTAGAAACTAGACACAAGTAGTCATTATTTTAAAAACAGCCTAAATGATGAAATAAAAAGAATCGAGACGTATGTTTACGGAGAAAGATTAGACCGACTTTTAATAAACGAGAATGGGATTCGTTTATTGATTGACATAAGAATATTATGAGAATGACCTTTTAAAAGTAGACGAATGACACTTAATAATATGTCAAAAAATATATATATATATATACTTTAAAAGAATAAAAAATATATATATAATAAATATATATATAATATAAATATTAAAATACATATATACTATAATCATACATACATATATACATATATATATATATATATACATACATATATATATATATATATATGAATATAATATATAATATAATATATATTATACACACAACACACATAAACTTTTAAATAATAAAAAGGAAAAAAAAAAGACGAGGATGGAGACGATGGTGCTCTTGGATGTGAATGAAAATGATTACATAGAGCCAAAAAGTGGGAAAGGATGAGTGATACTAAAGAACGAACGTGTTGACGAGAGGTTGATAGAAAAGATTGATATATCATTTTCACTAACAATTGATGTGCATATGATCCTATCGAGACAAAAGTGGATGGATTGGAAATCAAAAGGTTTGTTTGGTGTTTTGTTGGTTAGAACAATTCATAAGGAACAAATGTGGGATTGAAATTAGTAGTTCTTTTTATGGTTTGAAGAATGATGAGAGACTCAACAATGTGTGCTCAATAACATTGAAGATTGAATATCTTCTTTATGTTCTTCACATCTAGAAAGTTGGCAAGTTAGCGAAGTGATGACATTTGCATTTCAGCAAATTACTTAATATTTCCGGACGAAATAATTAAGTTAGGAGAGATATATGAGGAATTTAATATGTAACAAGACTAATAAAAAGAAAAAACGTTTTAGACTTGAGAGAAAACCGTTAGAGAGAACAAGACTTATTAGAAGTGAAAAAGAACGTTTAGAAGTGAGAAGAAACGTCGAAAGTAAAAAGACTATTAGAAGTGAGACGACTATCCGAAGTGAGAAGATTATTGAGAAAGAGAGGAACCGTTTAGAAGTGAAAAGACCATTCGAGGTGAGAAAAGAGGTTTACGAGAAGTGAGGACCAAGATGTGAGGAAGATTTAGGGAGTAGTGACGATTTAAGGTTGAATTTGAGATGAGAACGCATTTAATTATGAAATTCACTTGACCTATAACAACATAAGCAATGAAAGCTTGGTTATTTAATTGAATGTGAGATGACCCATTAGATCTATAGAGAGATATGGGTATAGGTTTGGGTGTAGGAAAGACGTCAGCTCTTAGCAGCAGAATAGAGAGAGGGTGAGTTCATTTAATGATTTGAAAAAGAAATGACAGATATCTCAAGCCTGCTGCCGGCGGTCCCAGATATATCTGAGGGCCGCCAGAATAGATCTGGGGGCCGCCGGACCGCCAATAGGAGAGGAGTTTAGGGCTTGACGAATTTTTGTAAAGGGAGTGACAATTTAATTGCAATTACTAAAATTAAAAAATACTTAAAGTACTTTGAGAAGGGGAGTTAAGGTTGCCACGACGCATGGAAATAGAGAATAGACTAGACATCGAGACTAGTAGAAAGAAAGAGAAAGATATATAGTAATGTGTTCGCATCATTCCTAGACCTAGACAAATAAAAATTAACGAATCGCGTTGAAAGGGAAAAGAAAGAATTGTGCGACGATGTTATCTTTAGACGCAACCTACTTTCGAATGGAGAATGTTTCCATTTGAACATTGTCCTTTGAAGGAAATTTGACGTATCTTTGGTGTGTATTCATACGTGAAAAATAATAATATATAATAATAATATTAATAATAATATTAATAACAATAATAAAGAAGAAAAAAAAACGAAACAAAGATGAAGGGCGACGAGCTTGACAATATCAAGTGGATGCTGGTCTTCTCGATTATTGTGAATGACTCATAAAACAATCTATGAGATGTAATAAAGGTAATCCCAAAAAGGTGATAGCAGAAATAGTAAGGAAAGATATTAGCCCATCTCTATGGTTGTATAGGCTTGGTTGAAGTGAAGAAGGAACATGTGTATATCGAAAGATAAAGAGTGTTTTCGTCAAAGAGAAAGAATGTTTTCTTCGAAAAGAAAGAATGTTTTCGTCGAATAGAAAGAATGTTTCGTCAAAGGGATAGAATGTTTTCGTTGAAGAGAAAGAATGTGTTCGTCGAAGAGAAAGATGTTTTGTGTGAATGAGAAGAGGAGATGTCTATCGAAAAGAAAATAAGAGCGTTTTAACTAATGTTGTTAAAAGGCTTGAATAGGGATTTTTGGATATGACCTTTAACGTTTGCGATTGCAAGTTAAAGATACTTGAATATCTTAGATGAAATATTTAAGTTGTCAAACCTACTTGGAAGGGTATTAGATTTGCATCTAACTTTTCCGTGACAAAGAGTGGATTATTTAGAAGAAAGAGAGATGGTGATTAAAGAAATGTGTAAAGGAAGACTCTAGAAGATTTAAGACCATTTTATGACTCTTTTGAAAATTTAGATTAGTGACCCGGACGCGAAGAAAGATATTCTAGTGTGAGAAAATATATACATATATGTATAAGACATATAGATTATAGAGCATGCAAGGTTTATCTAGAGTCATGCATCAACACAAATAATAAACAAGATTAATGTGTAAGAACCTGTATGACATCTAAACTTTATTTTAATCATACATCACCTAACATAGTGTAGGTGCACAATACATGTAGTTATTAAGGAATGACGCAAACAAAACATGATAATTTTAAAATTGGTAATCATCAGTAAAACATGTTAGCATTAGCATTTTAGGAGCATTGTTGATTTAGATAAACTAAAGATATTTTTATCTAAATTCTAGAAAAAGGCAAACGCATTTTACAATAAACATGCATTCAATAGCCTAAGCAAATAAACATTGAGCATTAAGATTAAAATAATCTCTTAGTTTTAAAATCTAAATAAAACAATGCTTCCCTAAATGCTAAATGCCTAACATTTTTTCATGATGATTACATTTAAAATCACATGTAGTTTGTTTGCGTCATCTTACATAACTTACATGTTAATTGTGCACCTACACTATGTTAGGTTAATGTATGATAAATAAGGTTTAGATGTCATACAGAACTCACATTAATCCTTGTTTATTAATGTGTTTGAGCATGCTTAGTAAACTTGCATGCTTATATCTATATGTCTTATACATCTATGTATATATTTTCTCACACTAGAATATCTTCTTCGCGTCCGGGTTACTAATCTAAATTTTCAAAAGATCATAAAAGGTCCTTAAATCTTCTAGAGTCTTCCCTTTACCACATTTCTTTAACACCATCTCTCTTCTTCTAAATAATCCACTCTTAGTCACGGAAAAGTTGATGCAAAACAAATACCTTCCAAGTAGCTGGACAACTTAAATGATATCATCTAAGATATTTCAAGTATCGTTTACTTTCAACGCAAACGTTAAGGTCATATCCAAAAAAAATAAAAAAAAAAAAAAATAAAAAAAAATCCCTATTCAAGACTTTTAACAACATAAGTTAAAACGCTCTTATTTTCTTTTTGACGACAACTCCTCTTCTCTTCGATGAAAACATCTTTCTCTTCGACGAACACATTCTTTCTCTTCAACGAAAACATTCTATCCCTTCGACGAAACATTCTTTCTCTTCGACGAAAACATTCTTTCTTTTCGAAGAAAACATTCTTTCTCTTTGACGAAAACACTCTTTATCTTTCGATCACACCTCTTCCTTCTCACTCAACCACGCCTCTACAACCATAGAGATGGCTAATCTCTTTCCTCTACTATTTCTGCTATCACCTTTAAGATAACCTTATACCTCGTCATAAGATTGTTTTATGAACATTCACAATACTCGAGAAGACCACCATCCGTCTTGATATTGTCAAGCTCGTCGCCTTCATCTTCGTTTGTTTTCTTCTTTATTATTGTTATTATTATTATTATTATTATTATTATTATTATTATTATTATTATTTTCGCGTATGAAACACACCAAAGATACGTCACCATTTCCTTCAGGACAATGTTCAAATGGAAACATCTCCATTCGAATAGGTTGCGTCTGAAGATAACATCGTCGACATTCTTTCTTTACCCCTCAACCGCGAATCGTTAAATTGTCTTTGTCTAGGTCTAGGAATGATGGAACACATTCTGTAAATCTTTCTCTTCTTTTCTACTAGTCTCGATTCTAGTCTATTCTCTATTCCATGCGTCGTGGCAACTTAACTACTTCATCCGAAGTACTTTAAGTATTTTTAATTAGCGAAATGCAAATTAAAATGTCACTCCTTTCACAAAATTCGTCAAGCCCTAAACTCCTCTCCTGTTGGCGGTCCGGCGGCCCCCAGATCTATTCTGGCGGCCCCCAGATATATCTGGGACCGCCAGCAGCAGGCTTGAGATATCTGTCATTTCTTTTCAAATCATTAAACGAACTCACCCTCTCTCTTTTCTGCTGCTAAGAGCTGACGTCTTTCCTACACCCAAACCTATGCCCAATATCTCTCTATAGATCAATGGGTCATCCTCACATCCTAACACTCACAAGCATCATTGCTTATGTTGTTAATAGTCAAGTGAATTTCATAATGAAATGCGTCTCATTCTCAAATACAATCCTTACAATCGTCATACTCATAAATCTCCTCACATCTTGGTCCTCACTTCTCGTAAACCTCTTTTCTCACCTCGAATGGTCTTTTCACTTCTAACGTTCTCTCTTTCTCAATAATCTTCTCACTTTGGATAGCGTCCTCACTTCTAATATCTTTTACTTTCGACGTTTCCCCCTTTTTCCCCTCATTCTAACGTTCTTTTTCACTTCTAATAAGTCTTGTCTCCTCTAACGTTTCCTCTCACGTCTAAACGTTTCTTCTCTTTTAATAGTCTTGTTACTATTAAAATTCCTCCTATATCTCTCCTAACTTAATTATTTCATCTGAAATATTTAAGTAATTTGCGAAATGCAAATGTCACTCCTTCGCTAAACTTGCCACTTTCTAGAAAGTGAAGAACATAAAGAAGATATTCAATCTTCAAGTGTTATTGAGTCACCACATTGTTGAGTCCTCAACATATCTTCAACCATAAAAGAACTACCTCATTACATCCCACAATTGTTTCCTTTTAACATTGTCAACCAACAAAACACCAAACAAACCTTTTGAATTCCAAACACATCCTCTTTTGTGTCTCGTATAGATGCATATGCACATCAATGTTTAGTGAAAATGAATAATTCATATTTTTCTATCAACCTCTCGTTCAACCACGTACGTTCTTTAGTATCACTCATCCTTTCCCACTTTTTCGCTCTATGGAATCATTTCATTCACATCCAAGAGCCATCGTCTCCATCCTCGTCTTATTTTTCTTTTATTCTTAAAAGTATATGTAGTTTGTGTGTTATATATATATATATATATATATATATATATATATATATATATATATATGTATATATATATTATATGTATATATATATTATATGTATATATATTATATGTATATATATATATATATGTATATATATATATATATATATATATGTATATATTATATGTATTCTGACATATTTGGCCAAGATAAAAACGTCATTCGTCTACTTTTAAAAAGTCATTCTCATAATATTTTTGTGTCAATCAATAAACGAATCTAATTCTCGTTTATCAAAAGTCGATATAATCTTTCTCCGTAAACATACGTCTTGAATCTTTTAATTATATCCATTTAGGGTTGTTCTTTTTTAAAATAAAGAATGCCATGTTCTATCTTCCTAAACTTTCTTTCAAAAGTGTCATACTTTAGAATAATAAAACCTAGAAGTGCATGTCTAGTTCCCCGCTAATGTTTTGCTATATGTATATGTGCACTTGTCTACTAACTTTGTTTTGTAGCACAACAATATCTGATTTCTTGGTGCCCCAAACAAAGGGAAGCATACACCGAGGGGGAGCACCTTGCAAGCGTTTTGCTCATTTAAATTGCATCAAACTTTTTTGAGCATACGAAGTAATTTATTGATCTGATGGATCCGTAGAGTACACTAATACAAGGAATGTAATTATCATGGGGATGCAATAAGCAAGGGGGAGCTAGGATCTATGTGGTTTAATAGCATGGATTTAGTTTAACCATAATGATAGAAGACTTCACTAGGATGATGCAAGCTCACCTTTATAGGAAGATCGGATTGGGGATTGTTAAATACGATGAAGGGTTTATTCATACTCCAAATACTTCACCTCCTCTACTTTAAAATCACCCTAAACCTTAAGGTCATCCTCTCATACCTTCAGCTTATATATTTGAAGTACCTACTTTCTTTTCATGCCTTCTTCTTATCTATCACGACATCCTCTAAATTATCCAAAGAAACATAAAATCACCTCAACCGTATTTCTCATGTTGTCTTCTCATTCCTCCAATCAATATACTTGGATCACCTACCTTTTTCTCATTCCTTCAACCTATACACTCAAAGTACCTACCTTCTTCTCTTGCCTACCTCTCATCTCTCATGACTTTTTCTAAACTATCCAAGAAACAAACAATCACCTTCACCTTTATTTTTATCCTCTCCTCAAACTTATATACTCGGAGCACCTACTATCATCTTCATTCTCTAACTTATATACCCTAGCACATACCATCTTCCTCATATCCTTCTCATATCCACATAATACCTTTTTGCTTCGACAAAAGGGAGAGAAGGGAGTGTAAACGAGTAACTTTTAAACTTTACTATGTGTTATAGTTTACAAAGTTTGTCATCATCAAAAGGGGGAGATTGTTAGTGCAAATATTACGATATTTAATCTATACGATCTCTTTATGTTTTAATAATGACAAACATGTAACTTGTAATATGTATCGTAAAGTCCGCAAGTTACTCGTAATCACAAATCATCAATGCATACACGTATCAACATCTCTTGACGTCTCAAGTATGCATCAAGACGGACATTGGTTTACAACCGACGTAAATCACATAAGGTATGTACAAACAATATTAAACTTGTAGGATGATCAAGAATAAGGTTTTTTGGTCTTAAACTTTATATTTTATAAATACAACAAAACTATTTTCTCGAAATTATTTAGACTAAATTATTTGTATGATTTTATTAAAAGAAATATTTTAATATTGTAATTATTAGATTCAAAATATGGTCATTTCCCCGCTAAAATAAGTGTCCCACTTTCACCAGATAAGTTTGTCACCACAAAAAGACAAAAACAGGAGCGTCTGTCGGGGGGTCCCTTAATTCGGTCGGCGGCCCCCTTAATTATTTGGCGGCCCCCTTATATATCTGGGACCGCCGTTTCCTGACAGGCTGTTTTTCAGCTCCTATAAATAGTGGGTCACCTCCAACTAATTTTCGTAACACCTTTTGCACGATTTGCTTTCCTTCTTTCTTTCTCTAGATCTCACTAAATCTCTCTAAATATTTGATTTGTATTAAACTTGGTTTAAATTTGTTTAAATGTGATCAAATATTCTATCCTTTCCTCCTTTCCTCAAGTGCAAGAGAAGAACTTCGGTCATGCGTAAGATCCGAAGTTAAGTAGTCCTAGTAGTCCCCCATTTGTAACATTTTGTTACATAAAGATCGAGTCTATGTCCTTCCAACCTTAAGTATGTGTAGGATCTAAAAGATGAATAAATTTGGATGAGTTGATTGGTGGGTTGGTTTAGATATTTTACCCTTAAATACATTGGGATGTGGTAGAATGGTTCTAGCTAATGATAGGACTCGACAATCACATTAGTGTCGGAAAATAAGTAAGCAAAGCGTTTAAAATGTGTTTAGGCCATAAAACAAAAGTTTAATTATGTTGGGCAAAAAATAGTAAACGGGTTGGATGTACCCGAAGAAGACTCAGACAATCTAGCTTAGTGTCGAAAAATAATGTAAGCATTGCTATAAGGTTTTCTCCACCGAAATGGAGCTTGTTGATTAGTGAAGTAACTCTCGAGTTGGATACTCTAGGAGTGGAGTAGGGTGAAAAGGAGCTTCGTGAACGAACCATTATAAATCATCATGTCGTTTTTCATTATCTTTAACCTTCTCTTTATTTATTGTCTTACATTTATCGCTTTACTTTTACACTTGCATTGTGCATAAAATTGTGTGAATAGTAGTGTATGTTGAGTAGTTCATGTTGTTGTAGCTCTTTTTAGCCAACATTGTGAGTGTGGATAATTGGTAGAAAAATGTGCTAATTTTTTTTTTTTTTTTATTTGTAAGTTGTAAATCCATTAATCGAACACTACTATAAATTTCGTCAAACTTGATTGGTGATTTGATACAAATGATCTAGTCCGAAAACCTCTTCTAGAGGCGGTCCCTTTAAATAGGACGACCCCCTGATGTACTAGGCGGCCCCCATATATTTATGGGACCGCCGACAGAGAGTGATATAATTTTTTATCTTAAATTTTTAAAGGAAACGTATTCACCCCCCCTCCCCCCTCTACGGTTTCCACATGTTTGATGAAGATGACCATTTCATTTATGAAAAAAATTTGACCTTTTGTATGGCATGGAGACACAGGTTGATCAATGATGAAACAATAAGGACCCATGTTCGATTTGATACTAACGTTCGCTTTGTCACTCGAGTCTAATTGTCTTATTGTTAATTGGTCACACACTTGGACTAACTTAATTATGTATGATAAGTACGTAGAAACTTCATCTATATAGGTTTCCAAAAAAAATATTATAATATGCATGTGTCAATAGTGATGGTTTAAACAAAACTAGGTAACCAATTAGCTATGAGTACACAGCGGAATGGATCTAGTTTTAGCATATAGATTAACACATATAAATTAAACAAGTAATTTACTAACCTTTTGTTTAATAATAAAAATCAATAAAGTTACGCCGGATCTTGATCTTAAAAACATAGTGGTTAAATTACCACTCTATTGTTCTCATACAAACACTTCAACCAAGTATGAGTCGATTAGCTAGACAACCTTCACGAACCAAACCCCATGTGATGAATCAATCACCAAACACCCCTTGAAGCTTGTTATCGAAATCGGCCAAAAACCCTAATTAGCTGCACCGAAAACAAAACAAACCAAAACCCTAAGTTTGGGTTTTTGTATTCGTCGAACAAGGAGAGAAAAACCGAATCCCTAGGTGAGGGATTTAATGTGTCGATCACAAGGAGGACAATGAAAACCGAAAACCCTTGATTAGGGTTTACCGAATTCGGTTTTACGGATAAACAAAAGAACCAAAAATCCCCTAATAAGAGTATTAGGGTTTCGGTTAGGGTTTAGGGAAAAAAGAGAGCACCAAATACTTAGGTACTATTAGGGATTTGGTTGTATTGTGGAAGGAATGAAGAATGAGGGTAAGGGTTGTGTTTATTATAGAGCACAAGCCCAAATCCTATACTTATACAACAAGGAAACTTACGTTTTTCTTTTTTTTACCTCTAAACCCATAAACTGAACAAACTACCCCCTTCTAGATCTATTTGGAGATTCGACCAACAATGGGCCCCCTTGGGTTCGGGTTTTATTTGTTTTAGTCCCCCAGTTTATTATTTAATATATTGTTAAGCTAGTTAAACAATTAACGTAATTAACAACTATTTAAATAATTATATCGTGAAGTAAAACATACTCTAAGTGTTTAACGCGTGTGCCCCCAATAGGCTCACGTATTTCTAACGTATAACTTTGCAAAACTGACTAACATATTCCAACAGCACCCACTTGGGAGTCGGAGTAGCAGGCTGCAGATATACTGATAATTGGTAACGTCTAGCAAACACATACAATTACCTTTAAATTATAAATACTTGAGATAAAGTTTCAAGAACAATCTCAGCTTTAATGGTTATGTATTACTTGACATTATCATCCCTTTGTTCAGATATCGTTAAACCATGGATATGGATCCTAACTCATTCCATATAGTTTAACCATTTAGTTTTTCTTTGTATATGAAGTTAATTCAAGATCTACCAACGTAATCAATACATCTTGAATTACAATTTGAGGTTCGGCCACACAATCTTCTTAATTTAAATTCTGAGAGGCGCCATGGAATCATTCTGCACATATCAAGTGGAGGAACAAATTCTTTGTTGACTACAAGTGTTGTAGATGCTGCTTCACATCACTTCCAAAAATAGCCTTTATAACTACCAGTTTTAGGTTAGCGTTTGAATTATAATCAAAAAGTGATATCCACACATGCAGAACTTGTTTGTATCTCAAGTCTAAGGATGACTTATTTAACCATTTTCGATATCTTACTCGTGACTAAGGATCCAAAAGTAAATATTCAAAAGTTAGGGTGTCCAATATGCATCCCTTGTGAATACACATGAGTTTGGCAGGAACAATCCATATATTCAAAGAATATAACCAACGCTCACATTTGCCTTATGTAACAATATTCCCATATTGGTCACGATAATGGAAATATTTAGAATGATAAATCATTCAAGGATTAAACATGCAAATATATGATAACAATTATTATATGTATGAATGACCAATACCACGTATCTTCATTCATCAAAAAGTAAAAATTGTCTTACCATCCCAATTATCCAAATACTAAAACAGATATGCATGAAACTAATTAGCAAGTTAAACCCCAATGTTTCCAACACTCTCAACTCTTTCTTTACAAACATCTAAATATTATCTAAGTACACTTTCTGAGACACTGTTTCCAAATTCCACAAAATTTATGAAGGAATTTAAACGATATGTATAAGTGTCGTATCTATATTTGCATACTATTTCAAGTTATCATAGTATGGAAATGTGGCAGTACCTTTAATGGGGTATTTAAAGTCAACAACATACCTATCTCAAACAGTCATCTTTACAGTTTCTTAAAATGTAAAGTATTCACATTCTTTAATGTGCAATGCAACAATGCTCTTAGCTGAGCATATCTAGTAATAGATCTATCATAAAAGATAAAATCCTACTTTAACTGGATTTGAATATTCTTCACATCGTTGTGTACACAGACACACATGCATTATTACATACGTAAACCATTTGTTTTAACAAGTCATCTTAAAAACACTCTCAATTAATATTGGTTCTATCAGTTAACTAAACATTCTCAATTAGATACTGTTGTTGTTAGCTCATCTTGCTCTTGTGCAAAAGTAACAACCAGTCTCATACACAATATAAGATATACATGATGAATCCTTCATTAAAAGGGTTCTCATCCATGTACTAAATTATCTCAAGTGAAATATATCATTTAAGACTTGCTTCAATGATGTATTGCATTGTGTTAGACTTAATTTCCGCATATGGTTATTTCACTAAACATTTGTGTGGGATTAAAAGTCTTGATCTGTTTGTAATAAGGGTGTTGCTCCTGTTTGTGTTAATGTTGCTTCATTTGGATTTTAGCGCTGCTCATGAACTTTAAAGAAAATATGTGAAGTGTTTACTACTGTTAGAACAGCATTTACTACTGCTAGTAATAATTAGTACTACTATTGAAAATAAGCTAAGTGTTATACTACTGCAGTACAAAGTTAACTACTGCTAGTGAAATATAGTACTGCTCAAGGATAAGACTATGAATCAGAAGATAAGATAATGCTGCTGAGGTTAATAAAGTCTAGTAATGTTTATTGTTAGGTACTGCTTATATGATATGTAATAAGTTATTTGTTTATAGAAAAGATTATGGATACTTAGGAAAGTATTGTAAGCCGACTAGGGCTCTGTTTGGTGTATAAAAGGAGGTCCTAGGGCATAGAGTTTGATATCTTTTATCAATCTTTTGAAGTATTATTAGACGTATAATTCATAGCTTCAAGGTCTTTGTAACCCTAATACTTTGAGAGTATTCGTATTATTATTCAATACTTTTGAGTAACCCTAATACTTTAAGAGGTATTCATATTAATATCCAATACTAATATTGGAGCTTAATTTGGTTGAATTTATGTTTATTGGAATCTTGATTTCATTAATAATTCTTTTTAATATTAAAGATTAGATTCCGCATAATCTTTAATACATTCAAACACAGTTTCTACTATAGTTGTGTTAGATTTATCTAATATAACTAAACCTTAAACAAGCTTAAGGAATTTGATCTATTAAAGTGGGATCAACAAGTGGTATTAGAGCTTGTTGAGAAGCTGTGAATAAGAAGAACCTGTTTTTGCTAAAAGATATGGATCAAGATTCTGCACACATGGTGGCTGCATCCAAAGTTCCCATGCTCAAACCTGGTGAGTATGAGATATGGAGGATGAGGATTGAACAATATATCCAGATGATAGACTATGCACTGTGGGAAGTCATAGAGAATGGTGCAACCTTGCCAAAAACAAAAATTATGAAAGGTGCTGTGACTGAGATGCCTATTACATCTATTGAAGATAAGGCTCAAAGAAGATTAGAGGTGAAAGCTAGAAGTACTTTAATGATGGGCATTTCTAATGAATATCAGTTAAAGTTTAACTCTATCAAGGATGCTAAGTTGTTGCTAGAAGCTGTAGAAAAAGATTTGGTGTGGGGAGGAAGAGGGGGGGGGGGGGGGGGGGGAAAAAAAAAGGGGGAAAAAAAGGAAAGGAAAAGGGGGAAGGGGGAAATGCAGCTACAAAAAGACTCAAAGTAATCTCTTAAAGCAGCAATATCAAACCTTCACTCTCTACAGCTCAGAGATTACTTGATCAAACTTTTGATAGGCTTAAAATCTTGTGAGTCAGTTGGAGCTATTGTTGAAAAGCTTTCACAAGAAGATGTTAATCAAAAGTTATTAAGAAGCTTGTCACCTGAGTGGAACATACATACTGTTGTGTGGAGGAATAAAGATGATTTGGATACAATGAGCATGGATGATCTCTACAACAACCTTAAGGTGTATGAACCAGAAGTTAAATGAGTATGTCTACCCAAGTTCAAGCACACCAAAAACATGGCTTTAGTGTCCTCTTCATGGAGTTTCTACTGCTAGCGACTCAACTAATGCTGCTAACTCTACAAATATTGATAACTTGAGTGATGCTGTAATTTTTGATTCTTTGCTAGTCAACCAAATAGCCCCCACATATACATGAGACTTGCAATACATCCATCCAGATGACAATGGAAAGATGGATTTAAGATGCAAATGGCCCATGATGACTATGAGGGCGAAGAAGTTTAAAGAATATAGAAGGAAGCTTACTGTTAATTGGCATGAGACATTGGTTTTGAAAAACCAAATTTTGGTAGGGTGTGAAGTGCTACAACTGCCACGAGAGGGGACATTTTGCTAGGGAGTGCAGAGCTCCAAGAAATCAAGACAACAAGAACAAGGAAAGCTTAAGAAAGAGTATGCTTGTGGAAACATCTACTTCCACAGCTTTGGTGTCATGTGATGGTTTTGGTGGATATGACTGGAGTGATCAGGCAAAGGAAGGGCCTAATTATGCACTCATGACTTTCTCATCTTCAAGTCCTGACTCAAAGGTATCCAATGATCTATTTTGTTCAAAATCTTGTTTTGAAACGTTGAACTTCTAATCACAAAATGATCAACTATCAAAAGATTTAAAGATACTGAGTTAATGGTTCTAGGTTTATAAGACAGGTTTAGAGTCAGTGAAAGAAAAACTTAAAGTTTATAAAGTAAATGAGTCTATTTATTTACAAGATATTAAGGGCTTAAAATTTGAAATTCATATAGGAGAAATAACTATTAGAGAGCTTAGAAAGAATTTAAACATGCATCTAAAAGTTTAAACAAGCTCATAAAGTGTTAGATAGTTGACAATTACAAGAAAGGTTTAGGCTATGAAAATTATAATGCAGTTCCACCTCCCTACACAGGAAATTTCATGCCTCCAACACCTGACTTGTCTTTTATTAGATTAGAAGAGTTTTTTAATGAGCCTGTAGTTGAGAACTGTAAAGCTTTGTGTAGTGAAGAAGAGCCTAAGGTAGTTAGGAAGAATGATGATGCCCCAATTATTAAATAATAGGTGTCAGATAATGAGGAAAAGGATGTGTCTCAGCCTAAAACTGAAAAGAAAACAGTTAGGCCTAGTATTGTTAAGAAAGAGTTTGTCAAATCTAAACAACAAGAAAAACTACTAGGAAAACAGTTAAAGAAGTTGAGCGACATAGGCAAAACACTCACAGTCCAAAAGGCAATCAAAAAAATTGAAACAATATGATGTCTCAAAAAGTAGGAAGAAATTTTGAGATGTTTAATAAGGCCAGTTATATGTGTGGAAGTTTTGATCATTTGCAAGTTGATTGTAATTACCATCAAAAACTGTTTCAAAATCAAAGGATGGTAAAACCTATTTAGAACAATTCTCAAAGGGTGAATCATCAAAACTTTGCTAAAAAGACTCACCCATGTGCTAAAAGGAACTTGGTTCCAAGATTAGTACTAATGAAGTCTGGTTTAGTATCAATTAATACTACTAGACAAGTTAATGATGCTCACTCAAAAACAATAGTGAATGCTGCTAGACCAATGTCAAATCTTTCTAAAATA
>BQNB010018953.1:22195-64427 GCA_026074375.1 Tanacetum coccineum | reverse complement strand
AGGAAGAAAATAAGCAAACACTATTCATAATTAGTAAGCTTTAATGAGTTTAATATTGTACAAGACTTTAGAAAGATTTTGTGATATTTCCACTTGGTTTTTCATATGAATCCGGCCACATGGGTTTATACATAAGATATTTATGAAATTTTTTAGTATTGGGTGTAATTGTGGGTATTTGTTGAAGTGTAGATAAGTTTTGGTGGTTCCGGGTATGTCTAAACGTATTTTATCGCGAAACGTAAACACTTTACGTAACCAATAAAAATAAAATATGCAAAGTCAATAATTATACTCCAAATAATTATCTAACACTTGCTTGATGTAAACATTTAATTGTTTGATGCCCATTTACATTGAATGATCATTTTTAGCTTACGCGATTTAACTTAACGATTTCAATTTAAAAGCAAACGCGTACAATACTAAAAATACATAGTGAATTTATTGATGACGTACAATGACCCTAAAACACGGGGTGTTATAAAATGGCATAGTTGAAAGAAAATATAGGACACTTCAAGAAATGAGTAGGACTATGTTGAATGACCAATTGTTACCACAAAAGTTTTGGTGTAACGTAGTAGATACTTCAACATACATTCTCAACCGAATCCTAATTAGAGACATCTTAAGAAAAACACCTTACGAACTCTTAAGAGGTAGGAAACCTACTCTTGATTACTTTAGAGTGTTTGGAAGCAAGTGCTTCATTTTAAACACTAAATACTGTTAGGAATTTTGTAATAGATAGTTACTACTAGTAGGTATGTAGTTCCTACTGGTAGAGTAAAAGTTCCTGCTGGTAGGTATGTAGTTCCTACTGGTAAGGATAATGTTATAGTTAATGCTGGCAGAACAAAAGTTATTCCTGCTGGTAGAACAATATTAGTCCTGGTAGTATTATGCTTACTACGAGTTGATAGTATAGTTAGTTAGTGATAGGGATATGCATGAGATATCCTAGGAAGTGATAACACTTATCACTTTAGCTTTTAGCGAGTCTTAAGGAAACAAGTAGTTAGGGTTTCATGTGTATTTAAAAAAACCTACGGTGATAGATGAAACGATCGATCAGAAAAACACTTTTATTATTAATAGAAAAGATCCATAGAGGATCATTGTTTTTAGTAATTCTTTAACTCTGTTGTTTATATTCCGCGTAAACAATAGTTTCATTTGTTAGAGTCTCTCTTAGAGTTGCTTGTGATTACATAAGTGCTCTACAACCTCAACAGGCGTGAAGATCTATCTAGGGCTGGACCTACAAGTGGTATCAGAGCCTGGAGAGAGCCTCTGTTAAAGAAACTTTACTATTCTTACTCATAAAAACTTCACAATGACTTCACAAAATCCATCACAAACATACCCTATGCCATCACCATCAGTATCTACATTCTCTTTCCCATCAACAACTGAACCTGTGTTCTCTGTGTCAACCTCTGAACCAGTTTTTGAGTCTCCAAATCACTCTCAAACCTCACAAACCACCCAGTCTCAGCAACTCCAACAATATCACACAACCACTGTCTCAAATAATAATGCCAAATTTCCTTACTTAAAGAAGGAAGAATATGAGACGTGGGCCATGAAGATGGAGTATTGGATCATGAACAGTGATCACAACTTGTGGAACATTGTTCTTAATAGAAATAGCAGGAAAAGGATAGGAAGAGATCCAAAAGGAAATATTATGATTCTTCCTCCTGTCTCTGTTGAAGAACACATTGCTGTTCAAAAAGAGACAAAAGCAAGAGCTATATTGCTTCAGTCTCTTCCTAAGGATCATATGGTTGATTTTCACCATCTAGATGATGCAAGGGATATTTGGTTGGCTGTCAAAGCCAGATTTGGAGGTAATGATGAGTCTAAGAAAATGAGGAAATCAATGCTAAAGCAGGAGTTTTCAGAATTTAGGGTATCTGAATCAGAGGGTCTGCATAAGGGCTATGACAGGTTTCAGAAGATATTGAGTCAACTCAATCAGATGCAAGCTAAGCCAGACAATGAAGATTGTAACATGAAGTTTCTCAGAGCACTTCCACCTTCTTGGTCACAGGTGGCCATCACTCTTAAAACAAAGGGTGGTCTTGATTATCTAAGCTTTGATGATCTTTGTTGAGTCAACTCTATGTAGGAAATCACTTGAGTCTATGCCTAAACCTGTTATAATTGAACCCAAGACTAGTGAATATGCCTCTTGTAAGTCCAACTTAAGTGCTGAATCACCTGAGTTCTTTCCTAAATCTGTTTGTGCTAGGAATGAAAGTGTTAGGAAAGCAGATAACCCTAGGAAAAACAATAAAAGTCCTAGAGGTAATAAAAGAAGTTGGAATGGTATGATGACTCAAAAATTAGGTGAAAATTTTGAGTTTAACAATAAGGCTTGCTATGTGTGTGGTAGATTTAGTCATTTGCACTATACCTGTAAAAATAAAAGAAAGGTTAATGATCAAAAACAGGTTACACCAGTGTGGAACAACTCAAGGAGGGTAAATCATCAAAACTCTGGTAGATTTTCTCACCCAAGTCCAAAAAGTAACATGGTTCCACAAGCACTGCTCACTAAATCTGGCCTTGTATATGTTAATTCACTTAAAAGACTCTTTCAAAAGAAAACACCTAATTACAACAGATATTTCAATAGGAGTGTTAATTCTGTTAAGGATACAAGGGTTCATACTGCTAGGCCAAAGACAGAGGTTAATACTGTTAAGGCCTCAGCTAGTTGGGTCTGGAAACCAAAACAAGAAGTCATAGACCATGTTTCCAAATCAAATAATGCATCAAAGACTTTAACTAGATATGATTATGTTGATGCTTATGGACGATTCAAAACTGTTTTGGCTTGGGACTTCAAAAGGCACTAATTTTCTTCTGCAGGGCAATTCATAAATGATGTATGCTTATGAATTGTTGTTTGGATTTTCTTTCTACTACTCATTCATTGTTCCTACTGGATGGTTGCTATTGTTCATACTTTAGTGCTGGTTGCTTCGGTTTGTGCTGGTAGAAGAGGTTCCTGCTGGTTGTATTAAAAGTACTTGAAGTATCACCAAAAAAAACATGGGAGGAAGGAGAATCACGTTTTGTGACTGTTTAGAGACAGCTCCTCATTGTGATTCTCGGTGTTTGTTCTTTCACAAAGTTTATTATCATTTTGAGGGGAGGCTAAGTGTACAGTTTGATCTTAAAGAAATTATGGCTGTCCTTTTTGTGAATCAACAAAAGTATTTTGAAGTAATGAAATGTTTTTCATAGAAAAATATATTTTTGGATTTTGAAGAGCAAAATGTTTTTGTTGGAATGATCATAGACGGTTTTCAGTGATAAATGGTTTTTGATGTGCAACACCCAATGGTTCTCAATTCCCAGGTCTCAAAGACTAGAACGAATTGAATAGCTTTAATAGTTTGCTCAAAACTATAGGGTATTTAACTCACCCGTGCTTCTTTTGCTGAGAGTTGAAATGGTCATCAATCCACCATGGATAATGCCCTTATTGGGAACCAAAGGATTGGCTAGTCCAAACGCAAACGGCTTTTGGTAAAGACTTAACAAATCCGTTGATAGCTGACAATTTGCTAAAAATTGTAAGGTAATCAACTCACCTTGTTATCACAATAAAGAGTTGGCTAGTCCTGAGCAAACGGCTACAGGTAAAGACATATCAAATCCGTTTATGGCTGTAATGACTTGCCAAAAGTCATATAGTTCTTCCACTTCTTTATGATTCATGTTTTTCTGAAAGTGGAAAATGGTTTCAGTTCTATGGATCTTCCCCTTGCTGGGTGCCAATGGATGACTAGCAATAGTGAATGGCGGGGGGGTGGGGGGGAGGATACTGGGAAAGGCTTCCAAACCCATTCATGTAGCTGTGGTGGTCTTGGTGCAGTCCAAGATTAGATGCTGATTTTTATAATGCTGTTAAAGTTGATCTATTTGAACAAATGTTTTCCTCAAGTTAAGTATCATCTGCTTTCATTCAATATTTCAAGCAGCTTATACTTCAATCTTTAAAAGTCTTTGGTTATGTCCAAGAAGATCAAGCCAGATCAGAGATCAAGATCATGATTTTTATCATCTCAGCTACAACTGCAGATTACTTAGAAATTGCAAGTAACCCAAGTCAAATTCAAGTTCTAGGGGAGTATTATTTAGTTAGGAATTATTGATTCCTAGTTCCTACTGGTAGTACACAGTTCCTACTAGTAGTAAGATTTAGTCTTCCTGGTCTTTTGGAAAGTCCTGGTCTTATGGAAAGTATTAAACGACATTATTTAGTCTTCCTGGTCTTTTGGAAAGTCCTGGTCTTATGGAAAGTATTAAACGACATTCAGTATGATGAGGAGGTTACAAGTTTATTTAGGAAATGATTAATTATATTGATGTAAAATAGTTAGGCAGGTTTTTATTATATTGTAACTACCTAGGACCCTTTGCACTATAAAAGGAGGTCCTAGGGTGTAGAGATGAGATGACTGACATACATACATTCTCTACACGCATCTCTCTCTTACTTAGTTAGCTTCAAGGTTGTAAACCCTGTTACTATTCAGAGTAACCATATTAATATATTGAGGCTACAACGTTTGGTTTATTTCTATTGTTCTTCTTACATATAAAGATTAGTTTCCGCATAGTCTTTGTATTTTGATCAAGGTTTCCAAGATCGTTCATGAATAGGTTTCCACAATTGGTATCAGAGCACTAACACTCAACCCCATTTAATAATCAACAATGGCCGCACTCAAGTATAGAGACGAACACAATAAGGTGGGTTACTTGGAAAAACCCAAAGGTAGTGATGATTATCACCAAGTACTTGACTTCTTGAGGGGTTCGCACTTAAGGTATGCTCTTACTCATGACCCCATCATCTTTGACTCTTTGGTCAAACAGTTCTGGTCAACGGCTTCACTCAGGGCTCCTGAGTTAGGCCCTCCAGCTATTCTGGCCACGATTGATAGGACTCCCTACACTATCACTGAAGACACAGTAAGGAGTCAACTTTAATTGGGTGATGATGGAGGTATTGAAGACTTGCCCATTGCTGATATATATTTGGGTATGGATATTCTTGGTACCCTACTGAAGGGCAAGCTAACCTTCTACAAAAACAAGTTTCACTCAGTGGAGGTTCTTGGTTCATACAATACAGCATTGTCTCAGTACCAAATCTGGTAGCTAGGATCAATTTGGAAGCCCACTGGCTATAGCTCTTATTTGTTTGTCTGATGGGAGAAGGTTTAATTGGTTAATAACAAATTATAAAACCTTCTCTTTTTTTTTTTTTTTTTTTTTTTTTTCTTATTTTTTTTTTTTTTTTTTTTTTTCTTTTTATTTTTTTTTTTTTTGGCTTTTTTCTTTTTTTTTCCATCAGACAAACAAATAAGAGCTATAGCCAGTGGGCTTCCAAATTGATCCCAGCTACCAGATTTGGTACTAAGACAATGCTGTATTGTGTGAACCAAGAACCTCCACTGAGGTGAGAACTTGTTTTTGTAGAAGGTTAATTTTAAGTCCGTTTTTGGTTATTTTAGCTCGTTTTTAAAGGTAAAAGGTATGTGTAATTAAGCACATACCAGTCATCAGTGACCACCAAGGAGTAGTACTTATGATCAATGCTTCTGATGGAAGTAGGACTAAAAAGATCCATGTAAAATAACTGCAGAGGCTCAGAAATGGTGTTCACAGCTGTGATGGCCTTGTAAGAAACCTTGTGTTGCTTTCCTTTGTTGCAGGCAACACAGTTGTGATCATTTCTGAAGAGTTTGGAGGGAAGCCCATTGACTAATCCATGCTTTGCCAGCTTGTTGATGTTTTTGAAATTCACATGAGCCATCCTTCTATGCCATTTTGTAGACTCATCAGAGGATGCTTTTGCTAGCAAACAGGTGAGATCTCTTTCAGGTTGGATTTCAGTCAAATTGAAGCTGTAGAGATTGTGCCTTCTTGGAACTCTAAGAACCACCTGACTATTCTCAGGTAGTTGGAATTCCTTTGTGAGAACAAGGCACTCTGTATCAGTGAAAAGGACTTTGTTCTTTTTATCACAAATTTGTGATACAGAGAACAAATTAAAGTTTTGAAGCTCTTCCACATAATAAACATTTTCAAAATTTAGTTTGGAAGTCCTTATAGTGCCTTTTCCAGTGATTTTGCCATCTCCACCCCCAAAAGTTACAGTACCTCCTATAATCTTCACAAAGTCATCCAAATCCTTATAAGTGATCTGCTATTGTGGATCACTTTCAACAACAAAGGAATGGAGAACACTTTCAATCACATTGCTAGAAGTATCAGCACTTGATGAAGCAGTGGGAAAAGTGATTGAAGGTGTTTGATTTTGTGAATCATGGGATCTTGCCTTGTGGATCCCAACCTTTAAAAGGTTAAACCATGTAGATTGATGAGATCCACCATTGTTCTTGGATCCCCACTGCATATTTGGCCTTTTAATTTTCCAAGAACAACCTGCTGAGGTCTTAACAGCAGTTCCCCATCTTCCCTTATCCATGTACAGTTGGTTATAACAGCCAGGCCTTCTAAAATGTTGAAAATAATGGCTTGTTGGTCTGGTCATAGGTCTAGCAGCATGATTTCTCCAATCAGCAGAAAATGGCCTACCAGCAGAAACATATGCTGGTCTATTCCTACTACCAGCAAGAAAAGCACTACCAGCAGAAACATATGCTGGTGGATTCCTACTACCAGCAGGAACATATGCTGCTCTAGGAACAAATGAGGGAATATTTGCTACATTATGCCATATAGGTTTATTATACAATCCCAACTGATTGCGCCCATAAAAATCATAATCTTTAATCAAATGAAATTTACTACCACAAACAAAGCATGTCTTAGAACCAAAAAAATTTTTTTTACAATGACTCCTGATTGTTTATATCCACTCTGTATTACAAATATTCTAGGAGTTTTTACATCTCCTTAATAGAAAAACAGGGATCATCAATGGTGGAACTTGGTTTTTGGTCAGCAGTCTTTGACACTGTCTTGAAATCAACTGAACTAAAGGCAGAGGCCAAGTGTTCATTGGCCTTAGAGCTTGAGGACTTGACACTTGAAACACAGGATGCAAAGCCAGTGGTCTCTGAGTCTGAGGACTTGTCACTGTTATCACAAGAGACAAAGTCATTAGATACAGAGTTAGTTTCAAAATAATTATTGGACTTTGAACCATAGGTAACCTGTGTATCATCAAGGTCAGGCTTGTTGGAAGGAGGCATGAATGTTCCTGTTATAGGTGAAGGAACAACATGCATTCCAACAGCTTTGACAAACCTGTCATAGAGAGGTTTCCCTTCTACATCCTCAGGTGTGGTGTCAAAGATGCTAGGGGCAGAGGGATCAAACACCTCATCGGATCCAAAAGTTTCTCCAAATTCTAAACCAAATTTTGATCTATAGGACATAGAGCTATTGATCAGTTTGTCCATGTTTTTGGAAGACTCCTTCCATTTGTCAAACCTTGCCTTAGACTCCTCAAGTTTAACCTGATCATTCAGTTTTTCAGTATATTTTAACATGTTTGTAGTGTTTTCTAAATCAGCAGTTAATATTCTAATTCTTTCTTCTAATGCTAGCTGATTGCTTTGGTACCATGCCTTCTGTTGTTCTAAGGTTTGTAATGTATTTTTATATGCTTGAACCTGGATATAACAATCTTTATATTGAACTTCTAAATTATCAAAATCCTTTTTAAGTTCTGCATATTTATGTTCACAACAAAAAGGACAAGTATGCACCTGAGAAGATAAACCCATAAGAGCAAATTCAATAGCAGCATCAGAAACATCACCAGAAGCATCACCAGCAGCATCATCATCATCTCCAACAATCATCCCATATACTTGTGCAACACCTTTTTCCTCATCTTCACCTTCATGGTCTGACCAGTTTAACATTGAATCAACAGACAACAAGGCCTTGGGTTCTTCAGACTTATCCAGCTCCTTAAGTTTGAATGCAGAGTACCTTGCTTTAGAATCCAACTGCTTCCCTGTACATTCCCTAGCAAAGTGACCCAACTCTGAACACTTATAGCATTTGACCTTCTTCTTGTCAAACCTAGCAGCATCCCTGTTATTAAACTTCATCTTTCTTCCAGCTTTCTTTTCAAATCTGTTAATTCTAACAGAAAGCATTGCCATTTGCCATTTGATGTCTAATTCCTCCAAATCCAATTTTCCAATCTGATCAAAATCCTCATAAGTGATCTGCTGTTGTGGATCACTTTCAGCAACAAAGGAATGGAGAACACTTTCAATCACATTGCTAGAAGTATCAGCACTTGATGAAGCAGTGGTAAAAGTGATTGAAGGTGATTGATTTTGTGAATCAGCATATGACATCTTTGAATTAGTGCTAGCAGCACTAATAAAGGCTGAATGGGTAGGAGCAGAAGTACCTCTTGAATCATAACTTGAGCCACCCTTCACATCAATTTCAAGGGTCCTAAGCTTGTTGTACAGATCATCAAAGCTTAGATAATCAAGACCACCCTTTGTTTTAAGAGTGATGGCCACCTGTGACCAAGAAGGTGGAAGTGCTCTGAGAAACTTCATGTTACAATCTTCATTGTCTGGCTTAGCTTGCATCTGATTAAGTTGACTCAATATCTTTTGAAACCTGTCATAGCCCTTATGCAGACCCTCTGATTCAGATACCCTAAATTCCGAAAACTCCTGCTTCAGCATAGATTTCCGCATTTTCTTGGACTCATCATTACCTCCAAACCTGGCTTTGACAGCCAACCAGATGTCCCTTGCATCATCTAGATGATGAAAATCAGCCATGTGATCCTCAGGAAGAGACTGAAGCAATATTGTTCTTGCTTTTGTCTCTCTTTGAACAGCAATGTGTTCCTCAACAGAAACAGGAGGAAGTATCATAATATTTCCTTTTGGATCTCTTCCTGTCTTTTTCCTGCTGTTTCCATTTAGAACAATGTTCCACAAGTTGTGATCACTGTTCATTATCCAGTACTCCATCTTCATGGCCCACGTCTCATATTCATCCTTCTTTAAGTAAGGAAATTTTGCATTATTGTTTGAGACAGTGGTTGTGTGATATTGTTGGAATTGCTGCTGAGACTGTGTGTTTTGTGAGGTTTGAGAGTTTGGAGATTCAAATGCTGGTTCAGAGGTTGACACAGAGAACACAGGTTCAGATGTTGATGGGAAAGAGAATGTTTGTGATGGTGATGGCATAGAGAATGTTGATGAAGGAATTGGTGAAGTCATTGTGAAGTTTTATGAGTGAGAATAGTAAACTTTCTTTAACAGAGGCTCTCTAACCAGGCTCTGATACCACTTGTAGGTCCAGCCCTAGATAGATCTTCAAGCCGGTTAAGGTTGTAGAGTACTTATGTAATCACAAGTAACTCTAAGAGAGACTCTAACAAATTAAACTATTGTTTACGCGGAATATAAACAACAGAGTTAAAGAAAAAGAATTACTCAAACAATGATCCTCTATGGATCTTTTCTATTAACAATAAAAGTGTTTTTCCGATCGATTGTTTCATCTATCACCGTAGGTTTCTTAAATACACATGAAACCCTAACCACCTCTTACCTAAGACTCGCTAAAGAGATAAGTATTATCACTTCCTAGGATATCTCATGCATATCCTTATCACTAACTAACTATACTATCAACTCGGAGTAAGCATAATACTACCAGGACTAATATTGTTCTACCAGCAGGAATAACTTTTGTTCTGCCAGCATTAACTATAACATTATCCTTACCAGTAGGAACTACATACCTACCAGCAGGAACTTTTACTCTACCAGTAGGAACTACATACCTACCAGTAGTAACTATCTATTACAATATTCCTAACAATCCTCCCCTAAACTTGAATTTGACCCAGTTAACTTCAAGTTTCTAGATAGATCTTTCTTTGAAAACTCCAGAGGATTGAACAGCAACATCTTGAAACCAAACTTCATGCTTCTTGAATCAGAAATCCGATTATAGCAGATGAAAGTCTTTGCAGCAACATAAGGAAATTGACAGCATGAACACCAAAAGCAGCAACTTTCATAAACTCTGAAGCAGCAACATGAAAACCATCAATTCAGGGTTACATACGATTCTCATCACATCCCATGGTGTGTTAACTCCGGGGAGAGGTGAATCATAGAAGATTAATGGATTTGATGTAGCCTTTACCAAGTAGCCATTAACTCTTGGGCTAGCTCAATACTCTTATGACCGGTCGCATCGAGCCGTGAGCTAAAATAAGTAAAGTACTCGGGAATAGGCTGAACATATTAACTTAGATATGTTGACTATTTTATTAAAAAGTGTAGAGCTCATACGATACCTTCGCCTAAACGTTTCTTCCGGATATTTTGGCTCGTACTCGTCGTCGCCAAAATAGTCGTCGATTAGCCTTTCTTCTGCCTCTTCTGGTTCACGATATATGTATCTCCTCCTCCTAATAGGACCGGAACTCGAACCCTCGGCTTCTTGCTCACAAAAACTCATATAATGTTGATACGACTCGTAATCTCGCATATAGCGATCATAGTTGGGTTGAAAGAAAGCATCATAATGATCGTATGTGTTGGTTGTGTCGAAATCGTTGAGATTATTTGGATCCATATTTCAAAGAAAAATAAGAAGTATTGATGTAAAATATATGTAGAAATTGTGTATGAAGTTATAAAATATAAATGGGGTATTTATAGGATTTTAAAGGAGTAAAAATAGGGTTTTGGGGGTATTTTTTTTAAACCCGCTCCCCCCAACGGCTAGTTTTTCAAAAAAAAAAAAATCTTTCGCGTGGGCTGTTAGCCACGGCGCGAGAGAGCTTGGCGCGAACCACGAAGTGGTGCACCATGGCTCAATCTCGCGCCATAGCTTGGTACCAAGCCTTGGCACCACCACTCCCTTCCCTCTAATCTTTAAAATTTTTGAAGATTAACCGAAAAAAGAAATAAAACAAAAATCATACCTTGGATCGATAATTTTCCTCTTTTTAACCATAGTTGCGGATACTTCCATTCTGAGATTGTTCGAGTGGGTGATATGAGGTTTGACTTTTTGATTCAACAATTATATACAAAACGTTGGGTTACAGGTGTATGATTTCATCAGATGTAACACACTGAAAAACGATAACAAATGTAAATTAGGGTCGATTAGGTGTATGATTTCAATATGTTGTAAATTAACTTTTGGGAGAAAAAAAATGCTATATAGATCTAAAGAGATAATGAAACATGTTTGTACCAAAAATTTAACATTACTAATGCCATTTATATTTAATTCATTAAAGGGCATATGGTGAAGCTCTTTTAGTGTTTGGTTGCAAAACCTTATTGGAAACCTGTTTAGCCGAAGGGTATAGGGGGGGACTCTAGTATAACTTGCAGCAGGTTGTTGCATCTTAACAACACCTACAATTTCTTTATTCATGCCCACCCACCTTTTAACATTTTACTTATGTTCCATGATTTCTCCAGCAAAAACATGTTCCTACACACAGATAAGCTTTTTAATGCTGTAAACTGTTACCATTTAAATTCTTGTCAAGATGAACTCACCATTGTAGTTTCCAGTTTCCACATGTGTAATATTATTTTCCACAATTTCTTCCGTGCTCCGAATCACCTGTGTTACCCTTCTCCTGTTTGGTATCCTCAGTGTCGGTTATGTCACTTACATAGTGACCATCTTGACTACCCTGGACAGTGGAGACTATGTAGTTGCTCCATCAAATTAATTGTTCAAATACAGATCAAGACGATCATATAAGTGTCTTACAAATATATCCTTTTGCATCTGTTAAAAGGTTACTTGCTTAAATGTATTAATAAATTTCTTAGAATTATAAGGGGTGTTTGGGATTGCTTATTTAAGTGTTTATAAATAACATTGTTTATCTGTTTATTTTTTACACTAAAATTAGCAGATAGGCAGATTATTCGAACACACAAAATTGATTTATCTATATATGTCATTCCCATGTTTACTTTGTCCAGCTGGTGCATATAGAAAACATAAGTTATAACAAATATTAATAGAACTTAATTCAAATCAATTAAGATGAATTTAAGCAAGAATTGAAAAGAGTTTTAGTACCTGACATAAAAAGAAGAAAGTTATTTTGATTTTGAGGTTTCTCCATTCTTATAAATTAAGATGTGAATGCTTAGATTCTTCCACATCAGTTTTGGATTCAAAATTAGGGTTTTAGGGGATTTGTTTAGGCTATTGAGAAAGCAATGCTTTAGGATAAGAGGGTCTTGTTCTTTTTTTCTTAGCACCAGCTTTTCGTAACTTTTTTTTTCTTATTTTGGCCACAAACGTTTTCACAATTAACATGGGAAATTGGAAAACTTTCTAGCTTTTAATTTTACATCTTAACACAAAAAATTTCAAAATTACACCCTTTTCTCAAAACTTTTATTTGTCACAAATTTGACACATTGAATTTTTATACACAAATTTGTGGAAAACGAAGTTTATAATTATTTGACCAAATTAAACCTAATTTTGACTTTTTATCGACCAATCAGATCGCACGATTTTGCCTACGTGTCAAAGTCAAGCGTTTTTTTTGGTTCAATTTTTTAATTCACAATATTCAATTTGATAAAAACTCCGAAATGATGTAATTCTTTTATTATATAAAAGATTATATACTACTATAACTATATCATATACATGGTTAAAAAATGGCAGCATTTTAACGTTGGGCTCCTGATTTGATTTTGAGCTGCTCTTTTTCTAGCCCAACTTGTCTTCGTTTATTTTTTCCCCCACGGACCCATCGCTTGTTTTATAGACTCATCCCTACACTAAAACATAACACTGATAGTGTGGTGGGCAAGTGAATAGCTGCAAGTAAAATGACTGTTAATTATTTATCATTTGGTTTATAGTAAACTAATGCATAGAAGGTATAGAGGTTTTGTAGCAAATTTGTAGCAATGTTAATAACACGTATTGTTGCCTGTAGTTAGGAGTAGGCTGAGCACAGATTAAAATATAAGCTAAATTCGTAGAAAAAGGTATAAAGGAGCGAAAACAACAGAAGTCAACAATAGTACATGTGGAGTTTAGTGAAGTATTTGGGGGCTATACTGTAACAACCGGTAATTTTCAGAACTTTAAATGACTATTTTACCCTTTGACTTTTTGGGTCTGACTTGACTTTTTAACTTTTTGACCTATTACTGTCACATAAAAACGATTACCGCGTAGCCGGAATATTTTCGAGACGTATTTAGATAATAAATCATATTGGTTATTATATATCTCTCATTTACAAATTTATTTTTCAAACTTATTTGAAACGAAAACGAGAAGATATCTCGCAAATTGTGAAAAACTGCGCACAACGCGTACCGACGTGAAAATAATTAAATTATATTTAATTATCATATATTTAATAAAAATATTTAATAAATTACATTACATTTTTTTCAAAAACGTTTGTTAAAAATGCGAATATTCGAGTCAAAGTTTTAATTTTACGAACAACGCTTGCCCGTGATACCCGATGACTACACAAAATAAATAATAAACATTTTAAATAAATTTTATAAAACATTTATAAAATAATAGTCCTGTAAATACTCACTTTTCGTCGAAAAATTATTTTGAATGCAATGGCGTCGTGTTTTGAATCATCCGTTAAGTAGATTAAACGAGTATCGAACCATTATTTTACAAAATATTACACTTTTGGTCCCTGTGGAAATATTTACACTAACCCTAGTCTCTTGTACACTTGTCACATTCTTTTTAAACTTTCAAATATATAAACCCATCTCATTAGGGTTTCATCATTTTTATAACCTAGCCACACATATCTTCCTCTCCTCCCTCTCTAACTTTCTGGCGCCATCACCCACTTTCTGGCCAGATTCTGGCCGTCGGTCACCGCTGCACCACAGCATCATCTCACTACCATCTCCCAGCCACCTCACCTCCGCGACCACCTCGACCATCTTACCACCGTGACCCCCACACCACCTTCGAACCATCCCACCACCATTTCACACCTCATGTTTTCCTATAGAAGGTTACCTTTTTAATTTGTATTTGTTTAAGTCTATTTTTCTTTTTGATTCTTTTGATTTGGATTAGTTTGACATCGAAATAGGGGTGTTTGTTTCCGTACCGAACACACCACAAAGTGGTGTTCGGGTTGGTTAGCCACCACCACCGCTGTAACCTTTGCCCTTTTTGTGTTCTGAATATTTCATTAATAGTCCTTTGACTATTTGACTTTTGTCAGTTTATTCAGATTTTGTACCATATTGACGGTGGTGATTTTATGAGATATGTGATAATTTGAGGTTTATTGTGATTAATAATCCATTTTGGAAGATATTATTGTGTTATTCGTATTCCGGGTAGTTCGACTCGTGAATTTTGAGAAATGCCGAAAAACGAGTCTGACACGTCCGTTAATGTCCAAGTGAGTTTTGAAAGGGTTTAAAGTGAAAATATGTCATGTGAATACTCTAGGTTAATGGAAAAGTATTTTTAAAGTGAATAAAAATGTTAATTAACTTTGGGCAAAATTTTACGGTTGAGTTTTACGAGTATTTAAGTGATTTTGACACGAAAAGAAGAACCCGACACCCTCATAGGATGCCTTGACCGGTTACAAGTAAGGGAAGGGAGACAAGATGGCTTAATTTTAGCTACCTTGTCTAAGAATGTACATAAGATACCATTTTCTTCCCATAATCTTTATCATTTCATTTTAAAAAAAAACACACCTAAGAGTGTGTGTGTGTGTGTGTTCGTCCGACCTCACCAACAACAAACCACCATAAAAATTCTAACTTTGATCAAAAACGTGATATTCCGGGTTGATACGAGTGTTTGGGTGTTCATTTAAACAACGTTTGAATTGTCCGGTTCGTGTCGAAATATACATTTTTGAAGATTTTCTTGTAAGTTTTCAAATTTAAATTTTGTTTGTCCTTTTGGGTTTATTTTGATGCATAGATGTTAGTTGTACAAGTTGATCGTTGTGAAAATTGATTTTTGGAAGCGAAACAAAAAAAAGTCGTGTAAAAAGAAAAGGAAAAAGAGGGTTTTTGTAGTTTTAATGTCGTGGTCATGATGGTTGAATAATATATAATGCTAGAATGTTTATTTTTTGATAGTAGCTTGTATAGCTTATTCAGGCTTATTTTTAAGCTATTTCTTGGCTTATTTTGGGCTTATATGCCACGAAATCTTCCCAAAATTACTAGGAAAGTGATTTTGATTATTTTTGTATTATGGCGTATGTTGTGGACTATTTTTGAGGCTTATGGTAGTAACCAAATGCGATACATAGCTTATTAGCTTATTTTCAAGCTTAATATACGTATTTTTGAGCTATTGGACTCACGACCCAATAAGTCTATTTAAGCCGCGGCTTAATGGGAGGGCTTATTGTGGTCCGGATTATTTTCTACTTATAAGTATATACATATATATGTAAATAGACCTTGGTTTTGGACTTGGATTATATTTTTGACTTATAAATGTCCTAATGGACCCTTGTTGGGCCTGAAAGCCCAAAAAGCGATATTTAGTAGTTATGAGAATTTTGACGGACTTTTGAAAGTGGAAATGTATTTACGATGTGATATAGAATGATATTGTGGGGGAAAAAGTGTTGGTAAGCGTTAAAGATTGAGATTTTGGAATTTTGTCGAAAAATGTCAAATTTGTAAAAAATTGTTGAAAATAAGGTTTGAAAGCTTGGAAAATGTTGTATAAACGTAAGGGTCATGTCAAAATTTCGTAAAAAATTTATACTTATAAATTTTCTTAAAAACATGATTTTTGATTTTAAATAATAAAATAATATTTAATTATTTTATTTATTTAATAAATTCACTAAAAGACGAAAAATATAATTTTTCTCGAAACTTCTCTAATGTGTTTATTATGAGTAAACATTTCATTTTCAACCGTATAATGATTATTTTGAGGTGTCTATGGTTTACCGAATGGACTTGTCGAAATATATTTATAATTATTAATTATAAATATTTATTTATAATACTTATCTATTTTCTCTAAATAGTACTCCCTCCGTCCCACATTAAATGTCCACTATGACTTTTTTAAGTATTTTTTCTTCAACTGTGACTCAAAATATTTTTGTTCGTGTTATATAATACTTGATGCAATATATATGAATGGTTTAAGCTTTTAAATGTCTTTTCATTTGTAAAATTTTCATTAAGTGTTATATAACACAAATAAAAATTATTTAAAGTCAAAGTTAAAGAAAAAAGACTTAAAAAAAGTCATAGTAGACATTTAAAGTGAGACGGGGGGAGTATAAGTATGTATTATCGGGGAATAAGATTGATATGATTGTGGGGTTAAGTCGTCAACCATCACACCACTAAACTGTTTTGGGTAATTGTACAACGCGTTTAAAATACTATGCATCAAACGTGAAGATTGTTTTGGAATTGGATGATTAAATTGGGACATTAACTGGACTAGGTCGTGTGCGGGAGTCGTTTCATTTGCTTGTATGATTAAGATTGGGTTGCTAAAGACTTGCTTGAGGTGAGTTCTCGTAGCCCCACTTTTTACTAGTTTTTCCATTGGGGGAAAATGATACTCAAATGTGTTTTGAAATGTTTTGAATTGATCTGTGCGAAATGTGGTTTTGTTTTTGGGATAAGTTATGTGCTTATGACTGCTATGTGAATATTATGTGTTAACTTACTTGCATGTACTATGTTTGGCATGTCAAGGTTTTGTGTGGTACTTGCATGTGCTGTGTTTGGCATGCAAGGTTCTGTGTGGTACTTTCATGTGCTGTGTTTGGCATGCAAGGTTCTTTGTGGTACTTGCATGTGCTGTGTTTGGAATGCAAGGTTCTGTGTGGTTCGCCCTAATATAGTTCTCCAGGTAGTAGGCCCTTTAGGTGCGTTAGTGATTTGGGAGTTGCGAATCGGTATTTTAAATTAGATGTTGAGATATGACTAGCGGGGATGCTATGTCTTGGATTGTTAGCATATATTCACTGTCATATAGCACTATTGTCCACTGTTGAAATATTGACACAACTTTTGGGTTTAAGGTCAAACCTACGAGCTCACCAACATTATTGTTGACGTTTTCGAGTATCATTTTATGTTGAAAGTGAAAGAAGTGTTAGTTTGGTGCTTGTGATAGCTAGACTTGAAGTTTCTCGTGTGGATTTTCGTTTGAAGTCTTGCTTGCTTGTTGTTTGAATATGGTATTTGGAAGTTTTGGATTAAGTTTGGATTATGGTCCCCTGTGTGGGCAGTTGAATAAGTGTAAGAGATTGTGGATTTTAGTAGCGATTTAGGACATCACATGAGTTTGTTCAAGGTTGACGGTATTCATAGCACTTAGAGTTTATGTAAGGTAGTTTTCTCTATTTTTTTTATCTTGTGTTATGATTGATCATTATGTTGCATTCTCGAGTTTTCGCCATTGTGGGGTGTGACAGATTGGTATCAGAGTAGGTCTGATAGAGAACTACGGTGGAGTGGCCTAGACTATACCTAAGTTCGTCGTCTAGTTGCGTATAGAATCTATGTGCGCGGTGTTCCGCTTTTGTGTGCCTTTGTGTGTTGCGGTTTAGTGCCTTAGTTATGTCAGTTCATTGAAATGGGTGGGTTAATATTGAATATGAATGGGAAAGGTTGCGATTAAGTACGGGTGGACAACGTAGTTATAAGCGTATCACAACTCACTTCATACTTAGTAATGTTGTTCACATCAATCGATGTGACACGTACTAGGGTGGTGTTATGTATATATCGGGTTATATATATAGTGAGATATTTCTATATATTTATATATTTATATATCATATTATATATTATATATATATATTTAATATTATATATATATGTACTAAATATTATATATTAGTCTTCCACACTACATTTGTTGTATGTTCTCCTGTATAGATATCGTGCCAAGAAATGAGGACCCAAAGTGCTGTCGGCCTGCTGCCGAATCATTAGGAGGGGAAACGGGTAAACGGGTTGGTAAAGGTGGAAGGGGTAGAAGACCTAGGGAAGGTAATGATGAGCGTGTTAATGAATTGAATGGTCAAGGAAATGACCAAGGTACGGGAGCTAATAGGGGTGTAGAGGGAGTCAATGGGAATGTAGAGGGAGCCAATAGGGGTGCACCCAACTTCTCAACGATCATTGCCCAACAATTACAGAACCTCTTACCCGCCATGTTGGCTCAGGTTAGTAACCGAGGAAATGTTGGAAATCGGAATGGTAATGTGGTTAATGAGAACGTTCAGGAGAACGTTGGGAATGTGATAGTGAATGGCAACTGGGTAGGTTGTTCATATAAGGATTTATTAGCTTGTAACCCTAAGGAATATGATGGTAAGGGAGGTGTTGTAGTTCTTACTCGTTGGGTTGAGAAAATGGAGTCTGTGCATGATATGAGTGGTTGTAGTGTTGACCAAAAAGTGAAATACACTGCAGGTTTATTTGTGGGTAAGGCTTTAACGTAGTGGAACTCTCAGATCCGCACGCTAAGCTGGGAAGTTGCTATTAGTATGTCATGAAATGACTTTAAGTTTATGATGATACAAGAGTTTTGTCCTAGTCATGAGATGCAAAAGTTAGAATCTGAGTTGTGGAATCACGCCATGGTCGGGGCTGGCCTTGCTGCGTATACTGATAGGTTTCATGAGTTGGCTAGGTTAGTTCCACATTTGGTAACTCCTGAGAGTAGGATGATTAAGAGGTATGTGTATGGCCTTACTCTACAGATCCATAGGATGGTGGCAGCAATGGAGCCAAAGACTATACAAAAGGCTATGCAGATTTCTGGTGCACTAACCGATGAGGCTATGAGAAATGGATCAATTAAGAAAGTTAAGAAAAGAGGAAATGTGGGGGAACCTAGCAAGGATAGGGGTAGAAGGGTTGATAATAAGAGGACTAGGACTGTGAATGCTTTTGCTACTACTGTAAACCCTGTAGGAAGAGAGAATACGGGTACTTGGCCTAAGTGTACCATCTGCAACTCCTTCCACGCACCCGGTGGGCTTTGTCGCATATGCTACAACTGTAACCGCCCTGGTCATTTGGCAAGGGATTGGTAGAGTGTGCCAGGAATGTACCTGTCAATGGCTAGAAACCCAAACTGTTAGGGCTTGTTATGAGTGTGTAAGTACGACATTGTAAGGCCCAGTTCCCCTAAGGAGGAATAGAGCACAAGGATTGGTCGGAAAATCATCTAAATCAGTTGCTGCTATAAATCGCGTGTTTGTGGGTCAGTGGAAACCAAGAGAACCAAGCTAGGGGTAGGGCATTCATGTTGGGAGCAGAGGAAGCTTGCCAGGATCCGAACATTGTGACGGGTACGTTTACTTTGAATAATCATTTTGCCACTACCCTATTTAACTCTGGTGTCGACTATAGTTTTGTTTCCATTACATTTATACCTCTGTTAGGAATAGAGCCCAGCGAATTAGGTTTCAGATATGAGATTGAGATAGCTAGCGGGCAGCTAGTAGAGATTGATAAGGTTATTAAGGGTTGCAAACTAGAAATCGTGGGTCATGTCTTTGACATCGATTTGGTACCTTTTGGGCATGGGAGTTTTGATGTGATTATAGGTATGGATTAGTTGTCTAATAATAAGGCTGAAATAATTTATCATGAGAAAATAGTGAGGATACCACTACTGGATGGCAAGGTGCTTAGAGTATTAGGAGAGAGACCAGAAGAGAAAGCGAGACTTTTAATGAGTGCTAAGGCTAGTGATAAGAAACAATAAGAGATTGTTGTGGTTAGATATTTTCCCGAGGTGTTTCCGGATGATTTATCGAGATTACCACCTTTATGGGAAATTGAGTTAATCCCTGGAGCTATACCGATTGCAAAGTCTCCCTATCGTTTGACACCTTCTGAATTGGAGGAGTTGTCGGGACAACTCAAGGAACTCCAAGACAAAGGTTTCATTCGACCAAGCTCATCGCCTTAGGGAGCACTTATGGAGCGCCGGTATTGTTCATTAAGAAAAAGGATGGTTCTTTTAGAATGTGTATTGACTACAGAGAATTGAACAAGTTGACTGTTAAGAATCGTTATTCGCTTCCTAGGATTGATGATCTATTCGACCATCTACGAGGGTCACAGTTTTTCTCAATGATAAATCTATCTTAGGTTCATAGGAATACAAAACATTAGCTAAGAGTGCATGATCCAAAGACTGCATTTAGAACTCGTTACAAACATTTTGAGTTCACAGTAATGCCCTTTGGTCTGACTAACTCACTAGCGGTATTCATGGATTTGATTAATAGAGTTTGTAGGCCTTATCTTGATAAGTTTGTAATTGTGTTTATAGACGATATCTTAATCCACTCTAAGACTCGGGAGGAGCATGTAGAACACTTAAGGTTAGTCTTGGAACTGCTCAGGAAGGAGAAACTGTATGCTAAGTTTTCTAAGTGTAAATTATGGCTAAGAGAAGTGCAGTTTCTTGGGCATGTGATAAATGGTAATGGGATTCTTGTAGACCCTAGTAAGATTGAAGCTGTTAAGAATTGGAAAGCCCTTTAACTCCTTCTAAGGTTCGTTCGTTCTTAGGATTGGCTGAATACTACCATAGGTTCATTGAGAACTTTTCTAAGATAGCTAAGTCTCTTACTATCTTGACTCAGAAATGTAAGACTTTCGATTGGGGTAAGGAACAAGAATTGTCATTTCAAACTTTGAAGGATAAGTTATGTAATGCGCCTATTCTAGCTCTCCCTGATGGACCGGAAGACTTTGTGGTATATTGTGATGGGTTCAGGTTAGGACTAGGCTGCGTGTTGATGCAGAGAGGTAAAGTGATAGCATATGCGTCTAGGCAGTTGAAAATTCATGAGGAGAATAATACTACCCATGATTTAGAGTTGGGTGCAGTCGTGTTTGCACTTAAGATCTGGAGACATTATCTGTATGGGACAAAGAGTGTCGTCTATACGGACCATAAGAGTCTTCAGTATATCTTTAGTTAGAAATAATTGAAAGAAAGAATTGAATATGTGACAGCGTCGTTGGATAGAGTTGTTTAGTGATTATGACTGTGAAATTCGCTACCATCCTGATAAGGTGAATGTGATGGCTGATGCCCTAAGTAGGAAGGAAAGAGTAAAGCCTAAGAGAGTTAGAGCTATGAATATGATCCTTCAGTCGATTATCAAGGATAGGATACTGGCGGCTCGGAAGGAGGTTGTAGATGAGTTTGCAGGATTATAGATTGGTTTGGATGAGATGATAGAACAGAGAAGTGATGGAACTTTGTACTACGTGGATCGAATATAGGTACCTTTAAAGGGTGAGGTGAGAACCCTAATAATGGATGAAGCCTATAAACCGAAGTACTATGTACACCTAGGTGCTGATAAGATCTATTATGATTTGAGAGATAGGTATTGGTGGCCCAAAATGAAAAAGGATATAGCTGAGCATGTTAGTAAGTGTTTGACTTATTTAAAGGTTAAGGCTGAGCATTAATGGCCATCTGGCATGCTCCAGCAACCTAAGATTCCCATATGGAAATGGGAAGGGATAGCTATGGATTTTGTGACTAATTTGCCTAGGACTAGTAGTGGGCATGACACAATATGAGTCATTATGGACCAATTGACTAAGTCTGCTCATTTTCTACCTATGTATGAGGATTATAAGATGGAAAGGTTGGCTAGATTATATTTGAATGAGATAGTTGCTAGACATGGTGTGCCGATCTTGATTATATCGGATCGTAATAATCGTTTCACCTCAAGGTTTTGGCAGTCAATGCAAGAGGCATTAGGGACTCGTTTAGACATGAGTATGGCTTATCACCCTTAGACAGATGGTCAGAGTGAGAAAACTATTCAGACTTTGGAAGACATGCTTAAAGCGTGCGTCTTGGACTTCAAGGGAAGTTGGGATGTTCATCTTCCGTTAGTTGAGTTTTTGTATAATAATAGTTATCATTCTAGTATGAGATGTGCTCTGTTTGAGGCATTATATGGTAGAAAGTGTCGTTCGCCAATTTTGTAGGTTGAGGTGGGAGAAGGTCAGTTGATAGGACCTGAGTTAGTGCAAGAGACTACTGAGAAGATCTCGCAGATTAAGGATAGACTTAAGGCTGCGCGTGATAGTCAGAAAAGTTATGCTGATAAGAGGAGGAAGCCTCTAGAGTTTAGTGTAGGTGACTATGTCTTGCTCAAAGTGTCGCCTTGGAAAGGTGTGGTACGTTTAGGAAGAAAGGGAAGTTAACACCTAGGTTTGTTAGACCGTTTGAGATTATTAAGAAAGTAGGCCCTATGGCCTATCAGTTAGATTTGCCTGAGGAATTGAATGGTGTTCATGACACGTTCTACGTGTCGAACCTTTAGAAGTGTTTGGCTGATCCAACACTGAAAGTGCCTTTGGATGAGATTCGAGTTGATGCTAAGTTGAATTTTATGGAAGAGCCTATAGAAATTTTGGAAAGAGAGTTTAAGAAGTTGAAGCCTAGTAGGATTTCCATCATCAAGGTTCGATGGAATTCAAAACATAGCCCTGAATTTACGTGGGAACGTGAAGATCAGATGAAATTGAAGTACCCGCTTTTGTTTAGTAATGTTAGTAGTTGAATTTCGGGCACGTAATTCTTTTAAGGGGGTAGAATGTAACCTTTGCCCTTTTTGTGTTCTGAATACGAAGTAAGGTCAACTGGTTAAGGAAAGCTCAGGTTATGAAAAAAGTTTAGCCGTTAATTAATTAATTAAGTAGTAGTGAGACGTCGGTACGGAGTTGCGTCAGCTGTGGATATAGACTAGGCTAAGGGGCGAACTTAATCTATTCTGTTCTCTTCACTTACACCTTACACTTCTGCTGAGTCTAACAAGGCTCAAGTGTGGAGCCTTCCACTGTCACTGTGGACCGAGGCTACGCAAAGGTAGAACATCATAGAAACTTTGCCGACTTTCTCATAAACCTTGATATTAATAGTCCTTTGACTATTTAACTTTTGTCAGTTTATTCAGATTTTTGTACCATGTTAACGATGGTGATTTTTATGAGATATGTGATGATTTGAGATTTATTGTGATTAATAATCCCTTTTGGAAGGTATTATTGTGTTATGTGTAATCCGGGTGGTTTGACCCGTGGATTTTGAGAAATGCCAAAAACACGAGTCTGACACGTCCGTTAATGTCCAAATGAGTTTTGAAAGGGTTTAAAGTGTAAATATGTCGTGTAAATACTCTAGGTTAATGGAAAAGTATTTTTAAAGTGAATAAAAATGCTAATTAACTTTGGGCAATTCTATATAGCTACATCACCATCTAATCGCGTTTGTGAAATCGTATTTATAAAGTTAAAACGTTTATAAATATTTCCTTAGTAAAAACGACGTAACTTTAGCGTTTTAAGCTTGTTTCTTACGTTTCTTATGTCCACACCTTCGTATTAAGACGAGTTATCAAAATATTACATTTTCATATTTTTAGTCCTCTGGTGAACAGTGGTTTTTACTGTTCATGACAGTTTATAAATTTATTTTTATAGATTTTGTTATCGTAAAACCCGTAAATGTCGTATTTTATTCGTTATAACTCCGTTTTTAGTGATTCTTTCGAGCACGTCTTTGTTATTAAAAGTTCTATCATATTAATGATGTTTTCAAAATATTCATGTCTGAGATGAACAGTAACTTTTATAAAAATAGTTTTATAAAAGTATTTATTATCGTAAACTCGCGTAATTCATAACTCCTTCGTTATTGATCCAAAAATTATGATTCGAAATGTTTTGGAATCCTAAAAATAAGTGATATCTGTGAAAAATAACCCATCATATATATCAGAAGTATTTTGTAAAGAGTTTTTATAAAAGTTCTTTTATAAACCCGTTTATTAACGTATAACTCGTAAACTACGTATCTTCTTCGTTATAAATCCATTTTTCGAGTTTCTTATATGCTTGGAATCGTCATGAGACGTACTATTTTTATAAACTATAAAATCCATGCCTTGGAATTCGAACCAAAACAGCCTCTTATTAATAATTAGGTATTTATATATATAAACTTGTTTTATTTAGTTTTCAACTTAGTAAATTACCACAAGTCCTTCATAACCCTTTATATCATATGTCTTACATATTATAGTGTCCATTAGTCCATATTTTGTCCAAGTGTCCAAGATAACAAGTCCTTAACAACACTTATAAATCATAAACTCATTAAGTAGACTTTTAGCTAACTAGTTTATACGAATATTTGTATCATAAACCATACAAGTGTTTACAATACTTTTTACTCCCTTTTATAACATGACATTAGCAACCATATAACATGTGTAAAAGTATACAAAACCATAACCAAGTGTAAAATCCATTTTACAAGTTTAAAAGTATCCTAAATGGTGATTTGCTACATAGAACTTATATATACATAAAATCATAAATGTAAATAGATTAAGGCTTTTTAGATAACTCTTGTATGATGTATTGAGAACAATAATATCTAAAACCCTTGTTTAGATAATTTAACTAAAGCTTGCAAGTCTTGAAAACACCCTAATCTTTCCTTTTCCTTGCTTAACCCTTGTAAAGGCTTAACCAAGCCTTTAAACCTCCTTGGAATAGCTTAGATATGGTGTAGGAATGCTTGTGTAAGTGTTAAAATAATTTGTATGAGTTGTGTATGGTACTTGTGGTTGAGCCGTGGGTATTGAGAGAGAAAAGAGAGATATAAGTTTGATTTTTGCTAAGTGTTATGAGAGTGAGAGTGTATGCTAGTTTATAAATACTTCCAAGTGGTCAAAGATGAGATTCAAAGACCAAAGACTATGAATGAGAGGGGGGGTTGGGTCATTGGGAACAAAAGGGAGGGTTTTAAGGATGACTAGTGGTCAAAACCACTAGTCATGATATAAGTCTTACTAACTCTTTGCTTGTACATGGTCCTTAGTTATTATTTTATGTCTTCTTGTCTCTTAAAGACTTATGTGAGCCGAAATTTATGTAAAGGAGGGAGTACTAGATTAGTTTTTGATATATTGAAGATATTACTTGCATTTCTTGTAGTAAATAAATATAAAGGTTAAATGTAGATATAATACTTGTAATGCATAAGTTCTAGCTTGGTTCCATTATGTAAAATTTGACCAACAAGGTTAACATGAGTAAAGTTTTATAAAACTTTAAGTATTAGGAATAAACATGGTTATTTGTTAAAGCATAGAAAAGTTTTGGTGGTTCCGGGTATGCCTAAACGTATTTTACCGCGAAACGTAAAAAACCTTTACGCAGGGATGTGGGAGCCAAGATGGGGGGTGGGGCGGGGTAACCAATAAAATAAAATGAACAAAGTTACTAATTATCCTCAAAATAATTACTTAACACTTGCTTGATGTAAACATTTAATTGTTTGATGCCCGTTTACATTGAACGATAATTTTTAGCTTACACGATTTAACTTAACGATTTAAAATTAAAAGCAAACGCGTACAATACTAAAAATAAATAGTGAAATAATAGACATCGTAAATGACCCTAAAAAACTGGGTGTTATAGTCTCCCCCCGTTAAGTGATCCTTGTCTTCAAGGCTCAAGACGCGGCACTTGACGACGGTATGGTCTTTGTGAAGAGATGTGGATATTTCTTCCAGAATTGGTCTTTACGTTCCCAAGTGAACTCAGGACCTCTCCTGGAGTTCCATCGAACCTTGATTATTGGAAGGCGGCTTCGCTTCAACCGTTTAACTTCACGGTCCATAATTTCTACCGGTTCCTCGATAAACTGACGCTTTTCATCAAAGTGAAGTCCATCCAACAGAACGGCTAATGGTTCATCGGCATAGAACTTTTTTAGGTCGGATACATGAAACGTATTGTGAACCCTGCTCAGCTCTTTAGGAAGCTCAAGCTTGTATGCAATGGATCCAACCTTTTCCAACACCTTGAACGGTCCAACATACCTAAGGTTCAACTTCCCCTGTCTACCAAAACGTACGACCCCTTTCCAAGGCGAAACTTTAAGCATAACTTTATCCCCAACTTGGAAGTCCATTGGCTTACGCTTTAGATCGGCGTAACTCTTTTGCCTATCACGGGCGACTTGCATCCTTTGCTTGATCTGGATGATCTTCTCTGTTGTTTCTTAAACTAGTTTTAGACCAATGAGGTTGCACTTGTCCAACCTCGGCCCAACACACAGGTGAACGACACTTTCGACCGTAAAGTGCTTCAAATGGTGCAGCCTTGATGCTAGCGTGATAGCTATTGTTATATGAGAACTCGACTAATGGCAAATGGTTAACCCAACCCTTTCCAAAGTCGATCGCACAGGTACACAACATATCCTTAAGAGTTTGAATAGTCCTCTCGCTTTGTCCGTCAGTCTGTGGATGATAGACAGAACTTATGTCCAAGTTAGTACCCAAATCTCTCTAAAGTGATCTTCAAAAATTTGATGCAAATCTAGGGTCATGATCACAAATGATTGAGACATGGATTCCATGCCTCGTGACCACTTCTCTAAGGGATCAATTTCCCTCATCGGTACAAAGATTGCAGACTTAGTGAGTCGGTCAACAATCACCCAAATGGTGTCGTAACCTTGTGACGACTTAGGAAGCTTTGTGACAAAATCCATAGTGATGTTATCCCACAAAAAAAAAAATTCCATGCCGGTATATCGGGTTGTACCAATAATCCTGATGGCCTTTGGTGTTCGGCCTTGACTTTAGCACACGTCAGACATTTGCTAACATAGGTGGCGATGTTGGCCTTTATATTAGGCCACCAATATAGCTTCGTAATGTTCCTGTACATTTTGTCAGAACCTGGATGAATAGAGTATTTTGACTTGTGGGACTCGAGCATGATCACAGTCCTCAAGTCGCCATAACATGGTAACCAACTCCTACCATTAAAGCATAGAGTTCCATCCGTACGAGGTTCTAACTTTTCTGTTCTAAATTTCTCCGGATCCTTTGAGTTTTCAACCAACATGCCTCCAACATCTCGTTCTTGATGTTCTTTGGTTTTTAGGCTTTAGTTGAGAATTCAGGATTTATTTTGGAAGGTCCAAGCTAATAGTTAATCACAAGGCTCGACTCTTAATTGGTTAACTCCGTCCTTCTGATCAAGATTAGGCACAACATTTGCATTCCGGTGATAAATACAAGATCTCACAGTCGTAATCACTGAGCAGTTCTAACCAACGACACTGCCACATATTCAGCTCCTTTTGATTAAGAATGTGTTGTAGACTTTTGTGATCCGTGAACATCGTACACTTGGTTCCGTACAAATAGTGTCTCCAGAGTTTCAGAGAAAACACTACCGATCTAAGTTCCAAATCATAAGTTGTATAGTTCTTCTCATGAATTTTTAATTGGCATGATGCATAAGAAATTACTTTCTCTCTTTGCATTAATACAACACCCAATCCCTTGTGCGACGCATCGCAATAGACTACAAAATCTTCGCTTCCCTCAGGTAAAGCCAGAATTGGCGCACTGCATAACTTCTGCTTTAATAACTGGAAAGCGGCTTCCTGTTTGTCACCCCAATCGAACTTAACTCCTTTCTGAGTAAGTTTGGTCATCGAATTGGCAATCTTTGAAAATCCATCGATGAATATTCGGTAATACCCAACGAGACCTAAGAATTAGCGAATCTCTGTTGGCATCTTAGGAGATTCCTAGTCCTTTATGGATTCGATTTTGGCGGGGTCCACGTGAATGCCTTGACTATCAATCACATGGCTGAGAAATTGTACCTTAGGAATCCAAAATTCACATTTAGAGAACTTAGGCATTCAACACTTATCTTTATTAAGTATTCTAGAACTACCTTAAGATGTTCTTCATGCTCATTCTTGTTCTTAGAGTAGATAAGGATATCATCAATGAAGACAGACACAAATTTATCCAAAAATGGCTAGCACACGCGGTTCATGAGATCCATAAATACCGCGGGTGCGTTCGTCAAGCCAAATGGCATAACTTGGAAAAACTATAATGAACAAATACCGAGTTCTGTATGCAGTTTTTCAGGAATATTCTCATCTCGTACCCGAAGCTGGTTTAGTGATAACCTGATCGCAGGTCTATCTTTAGAATAAATACGAGATCCTGTATGTTGATCAAATCAATTAGTCCGATCATTGGGGTGTATATCGATTCTTCTCTGTTAAGCTTGTACAAGTCACGATAGTCGATGCACATCTTAAAACAAATCATCCTTCTTTTTGACAACAGATCGGTGTCCAGGTGTGAGGAACTGGGTCTTATAAAGCTCTTGTTAGATAGTTCTTTCAGTTGCTCCGGTAAACTCTTTCATTTCAGAAGGTGCCAATCGATAAGGTGTCCGGGCTACAGGCTGCAGCAAATGTATCTAATCAATTTGAAATTCCAATTGTCGTGTCTTTTTTAGCGGGAGGATACCGACATAGTCCTCTGGAATACGTTGGAAATCCCGAAAGTTTGGTTACGTCATTCAAGTCACTTCATTTTCTGATTGTTTTGTCTCCTTTGTAGTAACGTTTGCCAAAAATACTGGACATCCTTTTAGCATGTATTCTTGTGTTTTGGTGTACGAGATAATGTGTAGACGAGCCTCATTTCCCCGGTTTCTTCCGTCACCATGAACAATTAATGTTTCATTCCCTAAGGGATACGAACGATCTTCTCAGCACACATAATGATCGCTGCGTACTTCAAAAATACCAACCATACCCATGTATAGCGTCGAAAATCTCAACAAGTTCCAAGGGCATTAAGTCTATGTTGATGGGTGTCAGGATGTTTAATGTACACCGTAAGGATAGTGTTTAACCCAATTATTCTCTCGTCGGCTAGTTCAACGTCATAATAGTAATCTAATGCAGTCGATGTGATATCAATTTGGGAGCTAAATGCAGTAGACACAAAACTCATATCGGCACCAGTATCGAATAATATAGAAGCATAGCGGTTGTTTAGAAGGAACGTACCCGTCATGACGTTGGATTCTGGGTTTGTCCTCGCATGCCCTACTGCATACACTTTGGCTGGAGCATTGCCACCTCTAACTTGGTTAACACGGTTGTTGTTGTTCTTCAGCTATGGACATTCCCTCTTAAAATGTCCCTGAACTCCACACTCATTGCAAGTAGGCTTCTGACCCGAACCAGTGCCCCTCTGATTGTTAGCATTGTTGGCGATTGCAGTGCTCCTGCAGTCACGGGCCAGATGGCCGACTTTATTGCACTTATGGCATCTGGGAGCACATGGACCGTCGTGGTGATAATTGTATTTTGAGCATAGGGGTTTAGATCCCCCATGTTGTTTCTTTTCACCAGCCCCTGTAGTATAAGCCCTGCCAGCGTTCTGCCTCTTGTTCTATTTTTGTTGTCGTTATTGGTTCTGAGAGTTCCTTGAGGTGTCCTCAAACTTCCTTTTACTCTCTGTTTGGCGTTCAGCAAAAGTGCAGATTTTCTTATCCATTAGCTCGGTTTCGATTTCAACTGTATCTCGCATTGTCTTTGGTTTAGACGCCACTACACTCCCATGAACCATGTCGGGAAGACCACAGACATATTTTTCAATTTTATCAGATTCTTCGGGAAACATCCTCCCGCATAACAAAGCCAATTCCTGAAAGCGTTGGGTATAACCTGTCAAGTCAGTACCCTTCACCTTCAGATCCCAAATCTCTATTTCTAGTTTCTTGATTTCATTTCGAGGACAATATTTGTCAGTCATCATTTTCATGAGTGTTTTCCAAGGCATACCGTAAGCGGCATCATGACCAACTGTCTTGACATGAATGTTCCACCATGTTAAAGCAACTGAATGGAGAGTGCAAGTAGAAAACTTGACTTGATTCTCCACTGTACAATTACTGATGTAGAAAACAGACTCCATTCTTTCAAACCATTGAGATAGAATGGCAACTCCTTCTGTGCCTTTGAAGTTTAATGGTTGACATTTGAGAAAGTCAGTGTAAGTACATTCACGGGCAGTTCGTTCTGTCCTTCTAACACCCGTTCCCGAATTATGGCTGTCATCGCCATTCGTACTTCTGTTAGCATCACGTGCTACCAAAGCGGTAGTAACGCCTTGGTCAATCATTGCCTGAAGCTGGGCATTAGTGACATATGTGGTGTTGGTTGTTTCTAGGGCTGTGTTTGACCTCATGGCTCTTTTTAGTGCCATTTTCTTCAATCACAAGAAAATATAATACCCGTTAGATTTCGCAAAATCATAACCATGACATGACATATACATAATTAGTAAAATGAGATCACAACACACAGTGAAATATACAACTTAATTGAATATTACCAATGGATAAGCTAAATCGACATTCATTCATATTAAATTCGATTACAGACGTGACATAATACAACCATTCCATATATAAATTGGAAAACATACATGAATGGTTCAGATACAAAATGATCACTATGATTAGGTTACAAGATAAAATAATATATACAAACTAAAGCCTTACTAGCTGGGAGTTACCCGTAATACTTAGTATGCTGTAAAAAAATAACTAGCCATAACATGATCTATGAACTGCTACCAGCCTCCTCTAGTGCATCTGGCTGTGCAGGACCTTTAGCGGGTCCCTGCTGTCTCTCGAACTCTGTCATCTGGGTCTGAAGTCTCTTCAGCAGCTTTAGTGCCTCAATGAACTGTGCTTGTCTCTTGTGGTCCGCTGCCAGCAACTCTTTAATCGCCGCTTGTCTCCTGTAGTCCGCTGCCTGCAACTCTGTAATCACTGCCTACTGACCCAATACAGTAGTACGCAGTGACATAACCTCTAAACGTGTAAGATAACTAGTGTCCATGGATCATCCCCAAGCCTCTCGAGACATCCTAGACTCTTTCTCCATTAGTAAACTTGTACGAGCATGTACACGCCTATCCCTATACAGCATGTTGAGCCGACCAGCCATTAGCTGTCGCTTAGTCTGCTTATCATCCAGTCTCACGTAAATCTCATATGTATCATGTCTGACAGTAGTGACAAAGTTGGTCATCCTCCGACCTAACTCTGTCTCATCAGTCGCTGGTGCCCCTGGCATGTCTACCAGCATCTCATCCCAAGTGTCGGTGATCCCATAACCGACATCTCTCTCTAGATCCTGCATAATCTCCCTGTCCATAGTGGCAACAAAACCATAGTCCGCCCTGAAACCTCCAGGAGGTCTAGCAGTGGGGGCAGACGAGCTCTCTCCTACCTCAGATCTCGGACCAAAAGCGATACCTAACCTCTTCCGAAGCAGTAAAGTAACCTTGAGTCTGACTGCTCTACGGTCAGTAGAGAGTAGATGCAAAGGTGGTGATGAGTAGTAGCGGTATGGGTAAGAATTGGTGGTTATTACTGATGTGGGGTACCTGATGGTGGTGTATCTGCTCTGATGTGGGAGAGTATGATATGTGGCGGTGGTGAATGGGATGTAGATGGGGCCTCAGCTCTCAGCCGGATCATCGCAGCTCTGTAGCCCAATGGATAAGTAGGACTAACAGGTAATGGTAGAGGTGATACAGGTAGTGGTGGTGGTGAGGGAATCTGAGGTAGTGGTGACGACCATGGGAAAAGTAGTGATGGTGGTGGAGTAGGTATAGCAAGGAGTCTGGCAACCTCTGTATCAGACCAAAATGGTGTAGGTGGATCATCTTGGATCGATATCCTAGCAGTAACCCAATATGTAGGATGTGGTGGTGGTGTGGCCGCAGACTCGTCGGTCTCAAACGGCTCAGTCTCCTCTGCTGTGGGGCAGGATCATGTACAGCTGGTAAAAGCAACAGTGTAGAGTCGGCAGAGTAGGTCGCTCATTCCTCCTCCTCAATATCAACATCATTATCCTCGTCATCATCGGATGACTCATCCTTATTATTGTCATCGTCTCCTCCGTCGGTAGGATAATCAGCAGGATCTTCCTCAGGGTCCTCATCATCATCCTCCTCTGGATCCTCCTCAGGATCTGACTCAGGAACATAGCCTGGCGAATCAGCAGTGGGTGAGAGAGCAGCAGGCAGGGGCTGCTCCTCAGCTGGGAGTACCTCATCCTCTGGTGGCATAAACTCCGGGTACACCGGCTCAAGTACATATGGTACATAGACAGGTGAAGGTGGTGCCTGCTCTGGCTCCTCCGGGCCAGGCACATAGTCAGGAGATGGTGGTGCCTGAAAAGTGGCCACCATGTAGGCATATGGGTCCTCTGGCATCACAGGTGGTCCATCGACTCCCGGTGATCCGATATCTGACAAATCCGTAAATGGGCTGGATACCTCCTTGTATGTAACCGTGGAATCCTCAGAATCCGACATGACTGTATCTGAAAATCAAAAATAGCTTATATTAGTATTTAATATAAGACTCTTATAGTAATATACATTTATAATATAACATGTATATCAATCCTAAATGCATCTAGTCTTAACCAACTAATGCAACAAGTAGTGTATGTATATATGTCCCGTGAAAATCCCTTTGTATGAATGCAATGTTTGAAAATGGTTATAGTCCAGCAAAAACATTTGACTTGGTTCTCTATAACCTTAGCTTTGATTACCAATCTGTAACACCCCCAAATTGGGTCGCAGCAGAATATGGGTTGGGGTGGTACTTCATAGATCAATAACACAATATATATATATATATATATATATATATATATATATATATATATATATTATATAATTTTTATAATATATAATATATATATATATAAATAAGAACGACCAAAAGTCGTTTAAACCGATACTTAGATGTAGCCAAAGTCACAAAAAAATTATAGTTACAAAAGCCTGAAGCTTCACTTGTTCAAAGTACATATTACAAAGATTCTAGTCCATAACAAATGCTTTCCCAAATGTAATGCAACATAATCTTTAATGCATGACTTCCAAAATAACGACCACCAATGTATCCCTTATCTTGTTACCTTACTGATCTCCTAAGAAAACATTGCTTAAAACATCAACATATTGTTGAGTGAATTCATAGGTTTGTAAAATGTATAATGTAGGACCGCAAGATTTCCCCATGATAATGCAATAGATGCAAACATCATAAAATGTAATTACGTTTCCCTAAGCTCATGACACTGAAGCTCGACATGTATGAATTGCAATATAAATTGCCAACATTGCCCGTTGTGGTGTTCTAACGCGCAACATCCTATGTTCGACATGTATAGTTCGTTGTCCGGCAAACCGGCACAGTGAGCATGACTCACCGAACGGGGATGTCAATCCCAAATAGATCTATTTATAACATTCGCGCTCACAACAAGTAATTGACAGTTCATGATAATGGGCTCAGTGGGTTATCGCTACTTAGGCAAACACGTAATCGTAATAAAATGTCCACTTGCGTCCAATTGTAAAAACATTTCATAAGTTTCTCACCCCAAAACTTGTAAATCATTAAAATATAAAACGTGGGGCTATGAACTCACTTTGAGTAATGAATATCAGATTATATCATAGAAAATGCGTCAGATAAACGCCGAATGCAACCTAATCCAATATAGGTCGTATAAGTACTAAGCACTTTAATTAACTACTACCATATACAATTATATATAGCTACATCACCATCTAATCGCGTTTGTGAAATCATATTTATAAAGTTAAAACGTTTATAAATATTTCCTTAGTAAAAACGACGTAACTTTAGCGTTTAAAGCCCGTTTCTTACGTTTCTTAAGTCCACGCTTTCGTATTAAGACGAGTTATCAAAATATTATATTTTCATATTTTTAGTGCTCTGGTGAACAGTGGTTTTTATTGTTCATGACAATTTATAAATTTTGTTTTTCGTAAACCCGTAAATGTCGTATTTTATTCGTTATAACTCTGTTTTAGTGATTCTTTCAAGCACGTATTTGTTATTAAAAGTTCTATAATATTAATGATGTTTCCAAAATATTCATGTCTGAGATGAACATTAACTTTTGTAAAAATAGTTTTATAAAAGTATTTATTATCGTAAACACGCATAATTCATAACTCCTTCGTTATTGATCCAAAAATTATAATTCGAAATGTTTTGGAATCCTAAAAATAAGTGCTACTTGTGAAAAATAACCCATCATATATATCAGAAGTATTTTGTAAAGATTTTTTATAAAAGTTCTTTTATAAACATGTTTATTAACGTATAACTCGTAAACTACGTATCTTCTTCGTTATAAATTTGTTTTTTCAAGTTTCTTATATGCTTGGAATCGTCATGAGACGTACTATTTTTATAAACTATAAAATCCATGCCTTGAAATTCGAACCAAAACAACCTCTTATTAATAATTAGGTATTTATATATATAAACTTGTTTTATTTAGTTTTTAACTTAGTAAAATACCACAAGTCCTTCATAACCCTTTTTATCATATGTATTACATATTATAGTGTCCATTAGTCCATATTTTTTCCAAGTGTCCAAGATAACAAGTCCTTAACAACACTTATAAATCATAAACTCATTAAGTAGACTTTTAGTTAACTAGTTAATACATATAATTTTTATACATAACTAACAAGTGTACAATACTTATACTCCCTTTATAACATGACATTATCAACCATATAACATGTGTAAAAGTATACAAAACCATAACCAAGTGTAAAATTCATTTTACAAGTTTAAAAGTATCCTAAATGATGATTTGCTACATAGAACTTATATATACATAAAATCATAAATGTAAATAGATTAAGGCTTTTAGATAACCTTAGCATGATGTAATATGGTGAACAATAATATCTAAACCCTTGTTTAGATATTAAACCAAAGCTTGCAAGTCTTGAAAACCCTAGATTAGTTTGAAACCCTAATCTTTCCTTTTCCTTGCTTAACCCTTGTAAAGGCTTAACCAAGCCTTTAAACCTCCTTGCAATAGCTTAGATATAGTGTAGGAATGCTTGTGTAAGTGTTAAAATAATTTGTATTAGTTGTCTATGGTACTTGTGGTTGAGCCGTGGGTATTGAGAGAGAAAAGAGAGATATAAGTTTGATTTTTGCTAAGTGTTATGAGAGTGAGAGTGTATGCTAGTTTCTAAATACTTCCAAGTGGTCAAAGATGAGATTCAAAGACCAAAGACTATGAATGAGGGGGGTTGGGTCATTGGGAACAAGGGGGGGGGGGAGGTTTAAGGATGCTAGTGGTCAAAACCACTAGTCATGATATAAGTCTTACTAACTCTTTGCTTGTACATGGTCCTTAGTTATTATTTTGTATCTTCTTGTATCTTAAAGACTTATATGAGCCGAAATTTATGTAAAGGAGGGAGTACTAGATTAGTTTTTGATATATTAAAGATATTACTTGCATTTCTTGTAGTAAATAAATGTAAAGGTTAAATGTAGATATAATACTTGTAATGCATAAGTTCTAGCTTGGTTTCTTTATGTAAAATTTGACCAACAAGGTTAACATGAGTAAATTTTTATAAAACTTTGAGTATTAGGAATAAACATGGTTATTTGTTGAAGCGTAGAAAGGTTTTGGTGGTTCCGGGTATGCCTAAACGTATTTTATCGCGAACGTAAACACTTTACGCCAAAACCAATAAAACATTAAATTAACATAAGTTGAGTAAATATCATCAAAAAATAATTACATAAGCTTGTTTGATGAAAACTTTAATTTTTTGATGCAAGTTTAATTGATCGATTAATTTTAGCTTAGCGATTTAACTTAACGATTAATTAAAAAGCAAATGCGTACACTACTAAAAATAAATAGTGAATAATAGTCATGTAAATGACATAAAACATGGGGTGTTATAGTTGGCTGGATACACATGCAAGTTGCAGTTGGATGAGATTCGGTGATGCTAAGTTGAATTTTGTGGAAGAGACTGTGGAAATTTTAGAAAGAGAGTTTAAGAAGTGAAGCCGTTATAGATTGCCATCGTTAAGGTTCGGTGGAATTCGAAATGTGGTCCTGAATTCACGTGGGAACGTGAAGATCAGATGAAATTGAAGTACCCGCATTTGTTTAGTGATGTTAGTAGTTGAATTTCGAGGACAAAATTCTTATAAGGGGGGTAGAATGTAACCTTTGTCCTTTTTGTTAATGAATATTTCAGTGATTTTCCTTTGGACATTTGACTTTTGTCAGTTCATTCAGATTTTGTACCGTGTTGGCAGTGGTGATTTTATGAGATACGTGATGATTTGAGGTTTATTGTGATTAATAATCCTTTTTGAAATGTATTATTGTGTTATTTGTATTTTGGGTGGTTCGACCCGTAAATTTTGAGAAATGCCAAAAAACGAGTCCGACACGTCCGTTAATGTCAATGAGTTTCTGAAGGGTGTAAAGTGAATAATATTTGTCGTGTAAATTACTATAGGTTAATGGAAAAAAATATTTTTTTTACATAAAGTGATAAAAATGCTTAGTAAAACTTGGGGTAAATTTTACGGTTGAGTTTTACGAGCTTTTAAGTGATTTCGACACGAAAAGAAAGGCCTGAGAGCCCATGGGATACCATAGCCGGTCAAATGGTCAAGAGAAGGGGAACAAGATGGCGTAATTTTAGCTACTTGTCTAAGGTGGACTAAGATACCATTGTGCTTCCCAATATCCTTATCATTCATTTTCAAAAAAAACACACACTTAAGTGTGTGTGTGTGTGTGTGTGTGTTGTTCGTCTGACACTCACCAACAACAACACCATAAAAATTCACAATCTTTGATCGTGATGTGATATTCGGGTTGATACGAGTGTTTGGGTGTTTCTTTTAAACAACGTTTGGGTTGTTCGGTTCGTGTCGAATGTACATTTTGAAGATTTTTTGTAGTTTTCATATTTTAATTTCGTTTGTCATTTTGGGTTTATTTTGATGCGTAGACCTATTAGTTGTAAAAGTTGATCATTGTGGAAAATGGTTTTGAAGCGAAAAAACGAAAGAAAAAGAGGGTGTTTGGTTCGTGTAGTAAGAAAAAGAAAAAGAGGGTTTTTGTAGTTTTGATATCGTGGTCGTAATGGTTGAATAATATATGATGCTAGAATGCTTATTTTTTATAGTAGCTTGTATAGCTTATTCAGGATTATTTTTAAGCTATTTCTTGGCTTATTTTGGGCTTATATGCCATGAAATCTTCCAAGAATCACTAGGAAAGTGATTTTGATTATTTTTGTGTTATGGCGTATGTTCTGGACTATTTTTGAGGCTTTAGTAGTAACCAAATGCGACACTTAGCTTATTAGCTTATTTTCAAGCTTAATATACGTATTTTTGAGCTATTGGACTCACGGCCCAATAAGCCTATTTAAGCCGCGGCTTAATGGGAGGGCTTATTGTGGTCCGGATTATTTTATACTTATAAGTATATACTTATATATGTAAATGGACCTTGGTTTTGGACTTGATTATATTTTTGACTTATAAATGTCCTAATTGACCATTGTTGGGCCTGAAAGCCCAATAAGCGATATTTAGTAGTTATGAGAATGTTGACAGGCTTTTGAAAGTGGAAATGTATTTATGAAGTGATATTGAATGATATTTTGGGGAAAAAGTATAGGTAAGCATTAAAGATTGAGATTTTGGAATTTTGTCGAAAAGTGTCGAATTTGTGAAAATTGATGAAAATTAGGTTTGAAACCTTGGAAAACGTTGTGTAAACGTATGGGTCATGTTGAAGTTTCATAAAAAATTTATACTTAGAAATTTTCCTAAAAACATGATTTTTGATTTTTAAATAATAAAATATTATTTAATTATTTTATATATTTATTTAATAATTCCACCTAAAAGACGAAAAATAAAATTTTTCTCGAATTTCTCGATATGTTTACTATGAGTAAACTTTCACTTTCAACCAATTATAATTATTTGAAGTGACTAGGTACCGAATGGACTTGTACGATATATATTTATAATTATTAATATAAATATTTATTATATATTTAACTATTTTATTTCTAAATAGTAATAAAGTATGTATATCGGAGAATGAGATTGGAATAGTTTGTGGAGTTAAGTCGACAACCATCACACCACTGAAAACTGTTTTGGGTAATTGTACAACGCGTCTAAACTCTATGCATCAAACGTGAAGATTGTTTTGGAATTGAATGATTAAATTAGGACATTAACTGGACTAGGTCGTGTGCGGGCGTTGTGGAATTTGCTTGGGTAATTGAATTGGTAGCTAAGAACTGCTTGAGTGAGTTTCTCGTAGCCCCGCTTTTTACTGTTTTTTCTATTAGGGGAAAATGATACTCAAATGTGTTTTGAAATGTTTTGAATTGATCTGTGCGAAATGTGGTTTTGTTTTTTGGACAAGTATGTGAATATTATATGTTGATTTACTTGCATGTACTGTGTTTGGCATGGCAAGGTTCTGTGTGGTACTTGCATGTGCTGTGTTTGACATGTAAGGTTCTGTGTGGTACTTGCATGTGCTGTGTTTTGCATGCAAGGTTTTGGGAGTTGTGACTCTGGGTTTATTATTGGATGTTGAGATATGACTAGCGGGGATGCTATGTCTTGCATTGTTAGCATATATTCAATGTCATATAGCACTATTGTCCACTGTTGAAATATTGGCATAACTTTTGGGTTTAATGTCAAACCTACAAGCTCACCAACATTATTATTGACGTTTTCAAGTATCATTTTCAGGTGAAGTGAAAGAAGAGTAGTTTGGTGATTGTGATAGCAGACTTAGAAGTATCCTATGAGGATTTTCGTTTGAAGTCTTGCTTGCTTGTTGTTTGAATCTGGTTTTTGGATGTTTTGGATTAAGTTTGGATTATGGTACCCTGTGTGGGCAGTTGAATAAGTGTAAGAGATGGTGGATTTTAGTAGCAATTTAGGATATCACTTGAGTTTGTTCAAGGTTGATAGTCTTCATAGCACTTGGAGTTTATGCAAGGTAGTTTTCTCTATTTTTGTATCCTGTGTTATGATTGATCATTATGTTGCATTCCCGAGTTTCTGTCATTGTCAGGGTGTGACATTACTGCTTAATGGCTCTTTATATACTAGTAGTCCACTGTCCAAGTCCTTACCAAGGGAATTAGAACGTCATTTGTTGAGCCCCGGTTACCTACTAGTCCAACTTGTTCACTAAACCAATGTCAAGGATAGGTCATTATTTGTGATCCTATAATTCTAGATATATAAATTACGGATATAGAGAGCTATCCCGGCATCTAGCTAGTACAATATTTTGCATTCCTAGATCTAGTTAAATGATAGGTCACGTACTTAAGCACATAAACGAGTATAAACTGATAAACATAATCAACAATCAATGATAAATTTAGCAATTGAGATAAACAAACCAAACATTAAAATCTTCATAAACATGACTAATACCTTAAGGTATTTGCCCACAACTATTGTAATGAATACAAGAATAATAATCGAATCAACCAAGTTAAACTAACCGATTTAAACGATTATTAGAGTATAGATGATTACAAGGTGTTTCCTATAGAATTAAGCACGTTGTGAGACCTTCTTTGCTCTTCTTGCCTTCTGAAAATTGACTTGTGTGGTTAGTGTATCAAAAATATGTTTATGCACACCCTAAACTCGTGTTTAGGGATTTGTATTTATAGTGTCTGGAAATTCATCGATACGCCGTATTGGTTGAGGACAATACGGCGTATTGGGGGTTTCTTGGAGTAGGGACCACATTCAATATCTTCCAGAATCTTCTAATAATCTTCAATATGGCGTATAGAGTCTTCTGGATATGGCGTATTGCTCTTTAATTCTTTGTGGTTTTTTGTGAAGTGCAGACACAGATACACCGTATCTTCCTTGATGGATACGACGTATAGGTTGTCTGAATAGTATCTTGAGATTTCTTTGTTTAAGCTCCAAAATGCGTGCCTCTTAGCATATCTTCACCAATTACTCCATAATTACTGAAAATAACAACTTTAAGCAATTAAGTACCAATTCTTGCAATAATTTATACAAAATGGGTAAGAAACTTGGAATAAATAATGCTATAAAAGTGATGTTATTTGATGTCATCAATTGTCTACATGTGCAATGATTGTACTACTTTCGTTGGTGGTATATCATTCCAAAGCTAGGTGATACTTCTCCTTAAAATCTAGGTCTATATAACGGTTAATCCTGTCACAATCAACCAAGCACCCACATAAAGTTCACATAGTCGATTATAATCTATCTAGGTGACAATATTGAAACCTATCTCATCGAGGCTTTACCAACTTATGGCATAATTGTTATCTATATAATAGTAGTCTATAATCCACTTAACTACCAAAGGAAACAGAACGTTATTTGTAGTCCTAAGATACCTTAGTCTATCATTCACTTAACCAAAAGTAGAAACATGATTTTATTTATAGTCCTAGTGATCTAGTTATATAGATAATATATATGTAGTATCCATCCCAGACTCTAACATATAGCCCAAATAACGATTAAGTGCTGCTTGTGCCAAACACCCCTTTAAAATCCCTTTTTGCATTTTTAAACTATTAAAGACTGATTTAAGCTAGGATTTTTAAGAACAGATGACAAACTATCAATATTGAAACTTAATAAGAAAAATCCAACCACTGATAAGCACTAGATAATAAGCAAACTTAATAAGCTATTTTTGGCTTTTTAGGACAGATTTTATGATAACTAAGGCATACTTGAAACAGATTATGAAAAGCATTCTAAAAGAAGTAATAAGCAATATTAAGATCAATTAAGCACAGATAAGCAGTAAATTAAGCACTTGATTAAGAAAATGAAAAATTAAGCTTTTTGAATGAAAAATGCAACACACTTATTTCCTTTGCTCAAACAAGGTAGTAAATGCTCTAAAGAGCTTTGATCAAAAAGCTCTAGCTTATTTTCATAAGCTAGTAAGCACCAATAAGCCCATCCCTTATTGGCTTATCATCCAAAAGCTTACAAATCATGGAACAGTAATGAAAAAGAAACCAGAACTTGACTTTTTATTGAATAAACTTGAGATTACAATGCTTGGAAAGGTAAAATGCTTATAACAAAGCATGAAAACAGTGAATTTAACAATAAACTGTAAAGATAAAATGCTGGAAAGAAAGTTGTAAAAGATGCCCCTTTATTTGAAATCTTCTTCTATTTATAAGGTTGTCTGGTGAGATAAGATTGCCACAACCTTCAATCCTTCCAATCATTTCATAATTGCTTATGGAAAGCAATAATCGTTGCCAATCACCATTAAAACTTCACTTTGACTTTGTCCCTATCCCTTGACTGTTGATGCGTCATCTTGTCCAATAGGAAGGCTTAAGAGTGCCAACGTGGCATGGGCGTGTGTCAGGGTTGGTGTGAGGGTGTGTTAAGAATAAATCACAGCATTGGAGGGGTGGTTTTTGCTTGGTTTAGGCTTGCGCACCATTTTCGGCTTTATTTAATTATTTTTCAAATTTGAGTTAACGGGCGTTAAGGTTGGACTAATGGTGCAAGGTTAGGGACTAACTATGTTAGTCCCTAAGGACTAACAGTGTAAAGTCCAGGGACCTGTGGTGTAGTGGGTTTATGGTTAAGTGTTTTTGGGCTGGTTTAAGGATTAAAAGGATTTTTGGCTTTTTATTGTTTAAAGCATTTGTATAAATGGCATAATGGGTTGACTTGGCCCATTAACTTGGTTTGAGTTGGCAAACTAAGATGCATATGCATTCGGCTTTGGTTTTCTACGCTCTTTTCAATCCCGTGCTCGGTTATGTCTAGTTTTGGCCTTGTTTTTGTCTTTTTTGTGAATATCCGTTACCTGCACAGTAAGTAACACAAAACAAGCATATATTTGGCATTTTATGTCTGTTTTTGGTCATTTAAGCTCATTTTATTAAGATAAAGGTATGTGTATTTAAGCACATACCATTAAGTTATAGCGCTATATTTATAATCCTGGATCTAGTTGAATGATAGATGAAAACATAATCAAATACATATATGGGTATGAAGTGATAAACATAATGGTGACGCCGTTTCCAGGCTCTGAGACTTTAAATCTTGAAGAGTCTTGGTGTTGGTTCGTAATCTTGTCTATTTCTTCCCTAAATGAGCCCAAGTCACGTTTATTTCCTCCAAATGCCTTCCAAATGCTAGATACCTAAAAAAGAACGATTAAGTACATATTTTGGGCATAAATGCATGATTAAGGGGGTTAAATAACCCTAAAAAAAGTGTATAAAATGACACCTCATCAAATACCCCTACACTTGGGATTTGCTTATCCT
>BQNB010018953.1:0-20333 GCA_026074375.1 Tanacetum coccineum | reverse complement strand
GATATATTACCCATCATTTTAAGGACAAAGAAAATGGCAAATGAAAGAATAGTTTCTAAGGCTTATTTCCCCCTACACTTAAGTTGAACATTGTCCCTAATGTTCTATAGAAGTACCCGTAAAAACGAATTAAAGGGAAAAGAAAACAAGGAAAAGAAACTAGTACTCCCCTGGTTTGCTCAATAATGGAGAAGAAACATGCGATAATTGGTTAAATCATCATCCAAGAATTATCCAATGAAACTTCCTAAGAACTTCCAAGCTTCTTCTCATCAAATATAACCTGTAATCAAAGACAAAGACAACTATACCAAGCATAAAATGTGTGATATACAAATATACAATATGAATTTAGGGTTCGACTCGATAAAGCAGTAAAGATAGGATGAGAGAATTGTCAAGCTCATTGGTTTTGCAGGTTTATAACAGAAGAGTTCATATTTTAAATGTTATGCAAGTTTTATTTTCAAAAATAATTAAAAACTTTAAGTTTTCTGGACCTGGGCGTTTGACGCCGTCAGGATTATCCTGACACCTTCACAGGTGTCGTGGTGACGGCGTCGCGTGTAAATTGTGAAGCCGTCTCTACGTTCTGTGAAAACGAATTTTTTGTTTTTGATGAAAAATTTCCTGCACTTGATTCCATAAGTAAATTCCTGTACAAATGGTTGCATAAAACCTGAGATTTGACAATTTACTCATATGACTCGACACTGACGTGAATTAATCTAAACAAATTATTTAACATGCTTGAACTTGGTTTAAAAACCGGATAAATTCCCCTACACTTATTATTTGCAAAATACATTTGATTGAAATTAAGACGAGGTTAAGAACAAAACAAAGCATGATTACAAGATAGAGTTCGAACATGATAGAATAAAATCAAAAGAATAAAACACATGACACTCCTAGTGTGCGGGAAAAATAAATATTGGGTTGCCTCCCAAAAAGCGCTTTTCTTTATTTATGAGTCTTGTAGCTAGACTCGAAGTCACACGTTCCTACGTGTCGTAGAAGTGGTCCAAGTCGATGATTTCCCTTGGACTTTCTCTTACGGAGAGCTTCCTAGTGGTGGGGATTGACTGTAGGGTTTTGGTAAACTCTTCTCCGTCTGGGTCAATTAGTCTAATCTTGGCGTGCCATGCTCCATCTTCGTTTTTAGGTGGTTTATCCCAGTTAATTGGTTTTTTAATTAGGTCCTCTAATTCCCACATATTACTTTTAAGGTTAATGGGTATGGCTCCTAAAAATTCTACCATCCTCCTAAACACTAAGGTATCCTTAAAAGGATTAAGCTTGGCATCTCTAGCAATTTCCCATTCTCCGGGTAAATGGCAGTCTAAGAGTCCTTCCTAGATAATAAGGGGTTCGTGCGCCTATTCCATCCGAGCGGGGTCGTGGTTTGTATGACTCCCTTTTTCCAAGTGTGGTCCAATAAGGTGCTTCCTCCTCACCTAAGTCTACTCCTTTTACTCTGAATACTGACCTAGTGATTCCTTTCCCTACCGATATTTTGGCCATCCTACAATTTATAACTGCGTTAGCGGTAGCTAGGAATCCTCTTCCTACTAGCAAAGGGGTCTCATGGTCCTTCATATCAATCACGTAGAAATCATTTAATAGTTTCAGTATTCCTATGTGCACTTCTACGTCTTTAACAATTCCAACGAGGTAGGATTTGGTCCCGTCAGCTAATCCGAAGACATGGTCAGTCTCTTCCAATAGTCTGATGTTAAGCTTTTTAAAGAGGTAAAGTGGGATTATGTTTACGCAAGATCCTAAATCAGCCACGGTTTTGAAAGGTTAAAATCCCCTAATCTATAAGGTAGAGTGAATAGTCCAGGGTCTTCCATCTTTACTGGTATTTCTCCTTGGACAAATGCTGACCCGTTTTTGCTTAGTTCTAAGCTTTCCATGTATTTATCCAATATAGCGTTATAGATCAGAGCGTGAGCTAGGACTTTGAGAACTGGTAGGTTAAGATGCAAATCCTGGAATTCGTCTTCAAGAGTTGGTTTGGGTTCTTCCAGTTGTTATGTTTCGATCCCCATCCCAGTTTGCGGCAAGCTTGTTGAGGAAATGTTTGCCTCCTTGGAATGTGCTTTGATAGCATTAATTAAAGTGGATGGGTACGATGAGCATTGGAGATCAATTGTTGGGTAACAACGAGCAGACAAAACTGGGGAAGTACTCAGTTTTGGGTTCTTAACCGTGTTGCTAGGCAGTGCTCCTGCTATTCGATCAGTGATGGCCTTCGATACTATGTCGATTTTGTTAGTCATCTCACTTTGTTGCTGTTTGAAATTGGCTTCAAACTTTGTTAGTCTAGCATCTTGAGATGCCATGAAGTTGGATACCAATGCTTCTAGATTTGATTGATTGTTAAAACTTTGAGGAAGGTTGTTGAAGGAATGGTTCGGGATCGAACCGTTGGGTTAGAACCAGTTAGGTGGGTTTGAAAATTTATTTTGATAATTTTTGGGTTGTCTCCACCTAAAGTTTGGGTGACTTCTCCATGATGGATTATAGGTGTCACCAAGATTGCTTTGCTTGGGCTTGAAGGTATACCACTTACCTCCTGCTTCATCGGTACGCGAGGATGCGTATTCAACAAAGGCTTGTTCGGGATCTTCCATGCAATACTGAGTGTCGTGAGGACCACTACAGATTTCACATGAGGTAGTGACTTTGTTCACTTGAGTAGGTTGTGTCGGAGCAAGATGAGCTTCCATCAAGCGTTGGACTTGATTTTCGAGCTCGATGAGGCGGCGGTCGGATGTACTCGGGACATCTTGAGGCAAAGCGATTGCCTTGACCGGCTTAGCAAAATCCCTTGGGTCGTTCCAACTTTCATTGTCATAGAGGGCGAGGTCCTCTAATAATGCCCAGGATTCTTTGGCGTTTTGGTCACAAAGCTTACCACCGGCCGATTGGTCAATGGTTCGTCTTGTGACAGGATTGACATGGTCATAAAAAATTTGGACTTGGAGCCAAAGGTCGATGCCATGATGAGGGACTTTTTGTAGTAAGTCCTTGAAACGAGTCCATGCTTCTGATAGAGATTCTCCATGATGTTGTTGGAACATCAGGATATCATTGCGGAGTTTTGCAGTCCTTCCTGGTGGAAAGAATTAAGCAAGGAAACGAGTAGTAAGATCCTCCCATGTGGCGATGGATCCTGCTGGAAGACGTTTAAGCCAGTTGCTAGCTTGATAGCGAATGGAAAATTGAAATAAATGCAGGTGTGTTCTTTCCTTGTTTTCACCGTCAAGGTCAAGTGAGTCCATAAGTTTTAGGAAATCCTTAAGGTGTTGGTTTGGATCCTTGGATCGAAGTCCGTGGAATGAGCATCCGTTTTGCACCAACCGGATGGTGTCGGATCGAAGAGGTACCACGTTGTTCCCTACGGGGAGCTCAATGGTATTCCTGTAGCCCTCGTGGCTAGGTTTGGAGTAGTCTCTAAGAGTACGAATAGGATTCTCGTCTCCCATGGTGGTTGACGAGAATGGGTTATGAAACAGATAACACAAAGAAAAGATAGACTACGAGAAAGCTAATATGCGGAAATTAAAGTCTCACTTGAAAGGATTCAAGCAAGTAGAACTAAGCTAAACTATGATCAAAACCTAACTATTCCCCACGCAGCGGCGCCAAAAACTTGATGCGGTTGTCGTAAGGGACTTCTACAAGAAGTTTTACAACTCCCTAGGCAGAGTACCTAACCGTTGTAGTAGTAGTATAGGCAAGACTCAGAGGTTGTTATCGTTCTCTAGGGGAATAGGTTAGGAAGGCTTGATCACGGTCTAACAGAATTCTAGGGGTTGAGAGAAGATTATTTTTGTATTTTTATATTTTATAGAAAGCAGGTAAATCATATGTTTGAGAGGTTTGGTTGGTTTTAGCTATTAAACTAAATAATAAACTACGCTAATGGTGATAACAATATAATAAAAAGATTGTATTCATTTAATCATGTATTACTCCCTAGATTGCTTCTCCTAGTGTTGTTTCTTTGTCACACTTGTGATGATCTATGTAATTATTTCCTAAGTCATGAACAGATTACACGAACCCGCCATCTATTTAATATTCCGTTGAGGCAAAACACAAAGTAAGGTAGTATGAAGACTATTACCCGGCCCCCAAGAGTATATTAAATGAATTTGAAATATATTAAAAGTGGATCAACCCTATAAGGGGCAAGGTAGTATGAACACTGTTACCCGATGATATCCTTTCTACACAATCATGTTTCCTTAGACATATCAACAGCGGTACAGACAAAAGAGGGTTTTTTAAAGCCTAACATGCATCTTCATCATAAGAAGCAACACTACTAAGATCTACATTCTAAGTTTTATACAATCAAAAATGAATACAATAAGGGGTTTAGACAGGCAAGTTAAAGATAAAGCAAGAACAATAATGAATCAAACAACAAGACATATTGAATGATTAAGATAGTCTTACTTGATTAAAACATGGATTGAAGGAGGTACAATAGGGTTTTGAAGCCTTAAAATCATCCTAATAAGCTGCCAAACAAACTAGGGTTCATCTCCCTTTTTTACACTAAAGTTACACCCATAAAACCATAATTTCGGGTCTATATATATAAGAATATCGTTGTGACAGCGTCGCGTTTTAATAGTAACTCCGTCATAAAATAGAATCTTCTAGATCCGAGTTGAGTCAGTGCGGGCTGACGCCATTAAGAGATATTGTGACATCGTCACTAGATGAAGTGTGACGACGTCGTGTATAAGTGGTGACGCCGTCTCCAGGCTCTAAGACTTTAAATCTTGAAGAGTCTTGGTGTTGGTTCGTAATCTTGTTTGTTTCTTCTCCAAATGAGCCCAAGTCACGTGTATTTCTTCCAAATGCCTTCCAAATGCTAGATACCAGAAAAGGAACGATTAAGTACCTATTTTGGGCATAAATGCATGATTTAAGGGGTTAAATGACCCTGAAAAAGTGTATAAAATGACACCTCATCACATAATTAACATGCAATGAAAGAGTAAACAATCAATATAAACAAATCAAAACATCAAATTATCATAAACCTAATGATACACAATATCTGTAACAATACACAATATCATATTCGAAACGATTAAAGTAGAGTTCATAAAGAAAACGATACGCTAACCGAACGATTATAGCGGAGTATAATGATTACAAGAGTTTTCCTATGGAATTAATGCACTTGCAGGACCTTCTTATCTTCTAAAATCATCTAAGAATCGTACTTGGTGGTTAAAAGCTTTCTGAAAACCTAATGCTAGGTTTTCTATTTATTGGTTCGTAAATCTAATTGATACGGTGTATTGGGGAGGTCCAATACGGCGTATCCGAGGGTATTCAGTTTGGGCTCCGTGATTATTATATTCTAGAATAATCCTTAACCGCCTCCTAATACGGCTGATGTTTCGTTGTGCGTAGGTATTATTTGTTATCAAGTTTTACTATTTATATTTTGCCCACTATACATAGAACAATACTAACAAGAAGTGTACATGATCAGATGTAGATTCATTGGTAAATAGGGTGTTGATCACTAAGAGCGAGAACGTTAATTCTTAATAATCAGTATTTTAGTTATCTAAGTTAGTCCTAAGTTATTCAAAGTTATACTTAAGTTAAACCTAAACTAATGGTAAAAGGGGAGTTTTCAGCCTGAGAGACTGGCACGAGTTTGGGTTTACCTAGACTAAGATAGGGCGAATAACCAACACAAATTTGATAGTTAGAAGATAGAGAAGCAACTAAGCCTTGTGTAAGGAAAACATATTAACCATGTTTAATAAAATATAATGCTAGTTTTAGTTTATAAGTGCAATGATTGTCCTATCTCATTGTTGATATATCATTCCTAGACTTAGGCAATAATTCTTCCTAAGACCTAGACTCGGCAATTATGTCACAATTATCTAAATCTGCATAAACCTCTTCGCGGTTGTTTATAATCTATCTCAGGAGACAATAATGGTGATCTTATCGAATCCTAGCTCAACGAGACTTTACTAACTTACTGCTTAACGACTCTTTATATACTAGTAGTCCATTTGTCCAAATCTTTACTCAAGGAATCAGAACGTCACTTGTTGATCCTAGGTCACCTACTAGTCCAACTTGTTCACTAAACCAGAAGTAAAGACAACACATTACTTGTGATCTTATTGCTCTAGATATATAAATCATAATATGGATAGTTATCCCAATATCTTATCCACTTGGTCTGCTTTCTAGACCTAGTTGAATGATAGATCGCATACTTAAACACATAAGCGAGTATAAATTAATAAACATAAGATAACACATAATTTACAAGATGCAATCAGAATAAACATAAACCAAATATTAAATTTTCATAAACATGGCTAATACCTAAAGCTATTAGCCAATAGCCATTGTAAAGAATACAGATTTGATAGACGCACGATTAAGGTAACCTAACCAAGTTAATGAATGATACCAACAATCGAACATATATTAAGAGTATAAGAATTTACAAGGGTTTCCTATGGATTGAAGGGCGCTGCAAGACCTTTTTTGCTCCTCTTCTCTTCTAAAAATCGAATCTGGTGGTTATAGCCTTTCTCTCAGTCTTCGGTATATAAATTGCACACTAAATTCGTATTTAGGGTTCGGTATTTATACCCTCTGGAATTTGGTCGATAAGCCGTATTGAATAAGTTTAATACGGCGTATTGGAGTTTTCTTGGAGTGGGGACCACAATTATAATATTCCATAATATTCCAATACTTGATTTTCGATACGGCATATGGGGTCTTCTGTATATGGCGTATTGGTCTTTATGTCTTCGTGGTTTCTTGTGATGTTCAGGCGCAGATATGCCGTATCTTCCTTGATGGATACGGCGTATTGGTTGTCAGAACAGCAGATTCTTGATTTCTTCGTTTAAGCTCCAAAATGCATGCCTTTTAGTTAAACTTCACAAATTGCTCCATATTCACTGCAAATAACAATATAAGCAATTAAGTACCAATTCACGCATACATAATATAAAACAAGCAAATTAGCTAGGATAAATGTTGCTATAAAAGTGACATTATTTGATGTCATCAAATATCCCCCCATTTGAATCCTACTTGTTCTCAAGTAGACTTTAAAATTTTATGAAAATGTATCCCAAACTAAGGTTTAATCTCTATCGATACCAATACTCTAGAAAAGGTGACAAAACCAAACATACACATCCATAACGATGGATGAGACATATGTGATTGCTCGATCCTTAACTCGAATAAGCTAAATAATAGGATCAGTAATCTTTACCAATAGTAGTAAACCAACATGGCCGACCAAATCACATATACACATCAATAACGATGGAATAGACATACATGATTGCTCAGATCCCCATTCGAATAAAACCAAAGGTTAGGATGAAGAATAATATAGGGTATGGATCTTCTAATCTTTTACCAACAGTAATACACCAACAAGGCGGACAAAATCACACATACACATCCATAACGATGGAATAGATACATGTGATTGCTCACATCCTCATTCGAGCAATGCTGAAGGTTACGGATGAGGTATGGGAAACATATAATTGTTGTTAAATAAAAAGAACAAAACAAATAGATTAAGTCCAAACAAATAAGGAACAATGTTGCTAGTTACTTTCCCGACCATCCCCATGAAAAAGACACAAAATCATAGACATAAATCTCTTGATCATAGATCAACAAAAACAACCTTAGTTGGCGTTCCCGTAATGGTCAACTCCCAATTATCCATAATATACATACTATACAACATTAGTGGTGATATCTACTACTTTATACATAAAAATACATAGTTGGTAATTAATTGCGACCAACTAGAAATAATATACAGCATAACTTTACATCGTTAGTTTATAACACGTACCAACGAATAATCGATCATCATAAATAATTAGGATCGGTTAAGCTTAGACGAATCGATTATCTCATAAATCTCACCTTTCTTTTTCTCTCAATCTTTTTTTGTATTTTACTGTTTTTTTACTAACTAATACTAAAAACTAATCTAATGTGTAGAATTTCACCATCTCATGAATACGACAAATATGGATTCTATTTCCGATCATAACAATAAAAGTAGTAAAAATACACCAGCAAACTGGTTCTTTTACATTCCCAATTTCATTATTCAATTTCCCGACCTAACCATGGATAGAAAATCGACACATGACACAGGAAATACAATACTTTACACAAAAGAAACTAGCAACCGATTAAGGACTTAATCTAATAGGGTAGGCTAAGGTGTAAAGGTGTAACAAAACAAAATCTCTTCGGTCATTTTCTATAGAATGGTTTATGGTTTTTCTAGGTCAACTGACCTAAAAAAAACATTAATTAAGTAGTAAACAAAAAGGGTTTAAAAATAACGCGGGGGTTCAACTACCAGTGTAGTTAGTTAGGCTTTTTGGTGTAATCCTAGAAATTTACCAGTTTAAAAATGTCACTTCATCTATTAAAAATAGTGCTTATTATTGTGGCCTCGAATAGATATACCAAGCCAAGTTTTAAAGTTTACAACATCACCAGCATACTCATATTTTTATGGAATTTGGGTAAAAATTAGGAAACGGGTAAGGTTAAATCCTCACAATATCTAACAAGGGTTATGTATGCGGGGTCATGCAACTAATAATTTCACAAAATATGCTATTTTTTTAAATTTTGATATAAATTAGGCATATTAATTGTAAAAATAAGGACAAGTAAGTGTTATAATTCTCCTCCCCCCACTTGAGATATACAACGACCTCGTTGTATAAATATAACATGAAAAACAAGAAATTAAAGAATTAGAACAGAAAACTCCCCTGAGATTTGCTCGCTATGATCCTCCATGTTGTGTATATGAGCAAGATTGTGTGTTGTAAAAGCGTCTACAACACACATAGAATTCCAAAAAATAAGCACTCCACCAAATTCATCTTTTCGTTCAGTAAGGCCCCTGTATTAATTATAAGAAAACAAATGCAATTCTATCTCCGGGTATTCATTTGGTTAGAAAAAAAAAATAAAAACCCTACAAACTGGTATAGAAGTCACGTACGCTGTATTCACAAATTAGTATAACTGTATTCGAGAAACTCAGTAAAACAGATTCTACTGAGGATCACTCGGGTCACAGTACGCCTACATAACGGCATGAGATATTACCACATTCTATGCCGGCATATAGACTAAACTAACATAAAGTTTTAAAAAGATGAAAAATAAAAACTGGATAACGTCCAAAAAGCCAATACGCCATATCCATTGAGCTTGGATACGCCGTATCAACAGTCTGGGAAGACAGACTCGATAAAAAATTAAAATACATTTCGGGTTGTCTCTCCCTGGCAATGAGCACTCTTTGTTTACAGAACAAGTCACTTAAGTTATAGACTAGTCCTTCAGACTTCAGTCTCCATCCTTATAAAACAACTTAGGTTCGAACAAGATGCCAAATGGCACATACAAATTTTTAATAAGATTTATTATCATTTCTTTGTTAAAATAATTCCAAATCACGATATTAGCACTTGATTCCTTGATAAAAGTTTTAGTTGTGAAAAACTTAATAATTGTATCATAACTTGTTTCCAAAAGTTTATTTGACCCTTGTGTAACATCAATCCTTATTACATTACGTAATGGTTTGATAGGTATATCCCCCGAAGATTGTTTGATATCAATTTTTATTATCAACATTATCGTATCCCAATTTTAATTCATGACCAAAATAATGTTAAAAAAATATGTTATTATAGATATAACAAGTAATTCCTCATCAACATATAATCGGACCAACGATGTTTCATTTTTCCAATTAAGTTCATTGATATGTCAAGGACTTACTGTAGGTTCAAATGACAAATCATATTTAGATTCCAATGCATCATTGAAGACTATAGCTGGGAATTCTTTTTCAAAAGATCTTAGGTAGTGAACGTCTTCACATACAAAGATCTTACCATAATTACTGCAGTCTCCAGTTATAACACTTTACCGTTTCCTGAAGCTTTCTCAGTCCATCCTCGAAATACATTCCTATCATAGTCCATGATACTCAGATCCCCATACTCCTGTAATAAGTTTGCTACGCAACCTACAAAGAAAAAGTCAAACTTGGATCGAACACTGGCCGTATTCAGTAAACTAAATACGCCGTAATTATATGTTTATGCAACGAGGACGGAATACGCTTAGTAATTAGTGGTTTATAATTAAAGCAAAATTATAACCCTTATTGATTTTTCAATCAAAAAATTACAGCAGACTTTAATAATGCAGAAAAACATACAAACACAAATATGCAGAATATACAATGCAGAAATCAGACACACGAAAATAAACACACAAAAACAAACTAAATGCAAATTAATCTAAAAATAATAAATCTAAACTAAAACACTAATAATCAAGAATTAAAAAACTTCACTCCCCGGCAACGGCACTGACAAAACTTGACTTGCGCTCCATTGTGCGTAGTTTTAATTTGTTATCAATGAGTTATTTACAATATTTAACAAAATTGCTCGACTATATGTGACAACCGTAGGCTGAAGCAGGTTGTCACCGTAGATTACCTAAAATATAATGTTCTATAATTATGGGTCCATTGTCGATTGTTCTAAATGGTGTTTATAAATGTGTTTTCTGTGTGGTGGGCATATGTGAGTTTATATGCATAATCAATACCATTGAGTGTGACCCGTCTCATTGGATTGGGATACATGATATTGATTTTGTGGAATTCATTTTCGCTCACCGCATTCATCTTGTGAGTGTATAAGTGAAATGACTCTCTTTGAGCGATTGAAGCGGTTTGCGAGCGTCTAATTGTGACAAGTACAAATTATACGATGACTAGTTACATTTATGTGTTAGTAATATTAGGGATGAGTATTACAGGATCTAGTAGTTAGAATAATGTAAGAATCTAATAAAATCTTCTATTTTTCTTGGCATGTTAGGTTTTAACAAAAATGAAAACAGTTAATTACATTTTTAAAGGTTCTAGTAAATTGCGTTTACTCAAGACTAAGAGTATGCTCACACAACGACTTGACGGGATTTTACATAGAAAACTTAATGTAAAGCAAATAATTAAGTAATTAAAAAATAAATAAATAAAATCTTATTTAATGCGCATGAATAGAAAAAAAACAAATTTTAGAGGAAAAAAGAAAGAAAAAAAGAAATTTTAACAGAGGCGAAATCAACACATACTAAATAGATCTTATTTCACTAATTAATTGGGAGGCACAATAAATACAAAATTAAAGTTTAATCGCGCGACCACCCCTCCCCCTTGGTATACAAATCGGTCGAAACTAAAGTGAACAGAGAGGAGACAAAAAAACTTCGGGTTTTTTGCTTTGTGAAGAAATCAAGCTCTAAAGTGGTTAAGTTTTAATTAATCCTATTAGTTATTGACATTAATTCATGTTTCAATTATTATGAGAGAATAAGGGTACTCTTTGTAACAAAAACAATCAGACTACACAATTAAATGATGTTTAACATGATTACAGATGATTATGGGTTTAATTAAAGCTTATGGTGTAATTGGTTAACGTACATGCTTCGCGTTAGAGAATTATGTTTGTGACATTGAGAGGCAGAATTAGGGCTCTCTTGTTTCGGCATTATCTCAATGATGGTAATAGCTTTTGTCAAGTTTCCGGTATGTATAACGTAGCTCAGAGAGTCTAGTTTTTAGAACATCCAGCCTCGAAGGTTTATGAGGTCGGGAAGTCATTCAAATATTGTTTGCAAGAAAAGTTGTCAAAACAGTAAATATGGGTCAGATTTGGGTCTGATTTCGGGGAGTAAAACCCCTACTTAAAATTCGAATTAGGATTATCCCATATAGCAGAAAGTCAAGCTTCCATGTGTTTATTAACTTTCCTAAATTTTTAGCCTCTGATCTTGTTGTCTAAGTATGGTTTTCATAGGGTGTCCATAATTTTTTAGTGTGCAAACAGATCCCGAATTTGTGACTATTTTGAAGCTGATTTCTTAGGAGTACTTGTGCATGTTAATGGCTCTTGGGAATGCATAAAGGTAGGTTAATACACTCACAATAAATGGAACATAGGTGATATTTTTTTATGAATTACATGAGAGGTCTCGGAAAGTTCAGAGGACTTTGAGTACGGTAAAGTCGTGTAAAATTCTGCCGTCTCCGCATAAATTTGTAAGACTGTTGAAATAATGTGTAGAACGATATTGGCTTCCTGTCCGGGCATGTGTCTGAGTGACTCCAGGAGGGTAACTAAACACCTAAGACATCCATCATATGATTGTTACATGTGCAATTAAGCTTGGCTAGTAGCGTGTAACACGAAAGTTATTTTGTTGTATAGATTTGTGCTAGTTGTTTTTGTGAAGCTTATTGTTGGAATCAGTTAGAAAAGCTAAGAAAAGGTTGATTTCATCGCCCCTTTTATCTCATGCCGATATTTTGGGGTGGAGAATGCATGCTTGGTCTTTTGTCTGACTCTTGTCTTGTTTTTTTCTATTGCTTGTCTTGTCTGTCGATGTCTTGATTGTTGTTATTTCTAAGTAGACATTAGAGCGGGAGGGTGAAACGTTCCTACCGCAGGTTATGGAGAGTAACTTGCCTACTTTCTGTGGTAAAGATCCTTAGAGGTCGATCAACATCCCTTGTCGATATTGTGACTTCGATAGCAAAGAGTCTAGAATTGGTATTTTTTATTCCTTTTCTATGCCTATTAGTGAAGGCGGCGAGTACGCCGAACCTCATTGTTTTTGGGGTGCTTGTGGATCGGTGGGCACGATTCCATCCCGTCGTCTATACATGTTGTCATGAATTTGTTTTGGATAATTGCTGCACTAATTAAAATATTATTTTGGATTTATTTGTTTGTTTGTCGTAAACCTATGATTCTCGCCATCACTTTAGTGTTACTCGTTTTAAAGCATCATTATTCAGGTTGAGCTTAATGCAGGCGCAAAAGATAGAGCGAAGTGGCTAGTGAAGAGCTACCGTAGAGGATTCTTGGTAGTTTACTTATGCGTTTTCTCAAAATTGCAATTTACATGAATTGTTTTAGATTATTTTGCATGTCAGTTAATTGACGAGACTCTTTTCTCATTAATAAAGACACCATTAGGTTTTGGGTATTGTTATGACATCATCTTTGTATCTTGCATCTTAACTTTAGTATTTCATGTATCAGTCTCATTCTCTATATAAACACCATGTGTTTGTTATGATATTCTCATTGTCCTTAGTACTCAGCCTGTTCGCGTTCTTTAGCATTGGCTTGTATGACAGATAGGTATCAGTAGCCTTTGGTTATAGAGAACTAGTGTATGTTCTGAGTCCTAGATTATAGCTAAGGGTCCCTCATATAGTTGCATTTTAGGGCATAAGTGTTTGTGTACGTATATAATCGTATGTTTCCCCGCTACCCAAAAGCACTTTTGAAATATCTTTCTAATTTTGATCTATTACTCTCTCGTACAAATAATACAAAATACATGCTGCGCGAGTTTTTATTATAAGGGGATCTAATAGTATATACCTCTTTGTTATTGTTTTAGTCATGTCTTCCCCTACCCCTAGGAGATATCGTTGGGAGATTGTTTACCTCACTGGACCCGCGGAGTTGGGTGACTTTGAGAAGAGAAAAGTCAAACCCAAGGTGAGTCCCCAACATAAGTTTTATTTCATTTTCTACCTAGAAGCCGTGCTATAAGGTCTCGAGGATTGCTTTTTAATTTAGGTCACGTATGTGACTTTCTCGATTCGGTTTGGTACGATTAGGGATTTTATGGTTTCGTTAGATGGATTAAATCATGTTGAGTTATCTATTTGGACTATTATTAAGTGCTATGTGGTAAGATGTGTGTTATCATTAAGATGTGTGATCTTGGAAGTAAGTACACCGTGGTGAAACAGGTGCAATATATAAATTATGTCGCGAACACTACATTAAAAAGGCAACATACACTGTGGGACTTATGCCATTGGATTGCATTGATCATTGTTGCCATGTAATGTACTATGTAAGGATTGTACTATCTGGGATAGTTTTATTATATTGTAGTGTGGATGTGGATGTCTGAGATCCTGTCTTAGGAGATGGTTTGTGTGGTTAGAGACAATTCCTCTCTAACCAAGTATCGGCGTGTGATATATTAGGTTAGGTTTGCCGTAGATAGTAAGGTTCCCTTTCATCTATCGTTTGCGGATATCTCGGATACCTGTTGGTATTGTCATCCGCGATTCTTAAAGTTGGTTCCGTTAAGCCTCGTTGTTCATTGAATATCAACGACTCGTGTTGGTATTCTAACGTGTTATCATAGAAACTGGTGTTCTATTTTCTACCGTTAGGCCATTTTGATTCTGAGTTTTCCTAGATGTCAAAAGTGTAGACAAGAACAACTTTGGTTTGGTTCTAATGGCCCTTGATGTACACTAGGCATGCAGTCCTGAGATGAGTTTGTTGGTTTATAATGAAAGTTCTAGTCATGTTTGTTTTCAAGTAAATTAATAATTCTGGATTGGAAATTCTTAAGGTATTTGGAGTCTATTTTGCTTTCATGAAGTTTTTTTTTGTTGTGAGGACATAAAATTCCATTTGAAAGTATGTTTGTTGTAGTTGGATACCATATTGATTATGTGTAACAAAACTTCTTTTTAAAAAAAATTATATAAAGTAAAATGCAACACGTTTTTTTTTCTTTTCTTCAAAATCATCTTTTGATTTCTTTTATGAAAACCATAATTAAAATAAGTTTTATAAAATTTATTATTAAATTATTTTACACTTAAACATTATAGTTGGCAATTCTGAACTAAGAGTGATTCATTGTTTTAAAAATGCATTAGTATAAGGTTATGAGCGAGAAAGTACCCTGTGGGTAAAAAAAATCGTATTTCTGAGTACAAAGAGTTTTTACTCTTTTCTACTAATTAATAGGGTCGATGGTACCGTGGAGCATTAATTTGATGGGGTGGTTTCTAGCATCTTCGTCACTTGCGTCTTGCATTAGGTCGGAGGTTCGTTCTTCATGTCGACGTTTACATTCGGTGATTTTCATTTCTTCTTTTTGAGAATCATGTGAAATTTTGGGTCCATACCAATTTTGCATGTTGAAGTTTAGAAATTTCCTCATGAGTGGTGCTAGATTGATAGTTAAGGGTCCCCACGTATCTTCTGGGTGGTGCGATTGATGTACAAGCAATTGGAAAAATTCGTGACCCTAATGTTGGAATTAGAAATTCCCTCATTTTACTTTTGATGATAATAACTCTTTCTTAAGATTATAGAGTGTTGAAGTAGTTTTGTACGGATAGAATTTTTGTTGTTGAACAATAAGCCTAGAGATGGTATGCCACGAGAAGGTAGGTTTAAAATGCCATTGGTAATATTAGAGAGTGCTTAAAGAGGTTCATGTAGAAAACGAACTAAAGAGGATAACGAGGGTCCTCGTAAGCGATTACCAATGGAAGATGAGTTATGAATTATGTGATAACTTTGAAGTGTATGTGAGCCCTCTAAAGTGTTCCCAAAGGAATTAGTAGGTTTTACCCCTCGTCGTAGAAAAGAGATTCGTATGGAATTTAGTACAAGTGAGCGAACGCCGATTTGTGTAAGGTTTTCGTGTCGTTTGAACGTCTTTAGAAAGGTGCAAGAGGTGTCGCGAATGAATGGTAGTAGTCTACAAGGTGAGTGGTTGGATCGCTGTATTGTACTACTTGTGATGTGGAAGTAATCGTATGCTAGGTAGGAAGAAAGGTGGGTAGTCCAGTAATAGTGCATAATTATCACCGAGAAGAGTGAGATAGAAAATACTATTTATTGTCCACCACATGGAGGGTGTGCACGTGGATGACGTAGCATAGACTATTTCTTTTAGGATGCTAATGGACATGTTGAAGTTTACGCTTCAAAGCCATTTTGGGTTAACAATTCACCACGGTTTTCATGGCTTAATGATCCGGGTGTGCATGGTCGTAATTAGACTAGCTATTCTAACGAATATACAACGATATTGTTTAACCGTACCCAAAGATTCTAACGGAGGAGTCTATAAGCGAGTCGCACGTGAAGATATCGATGTAACCGAAGGAAGAGAAGATGCACAGAACGTTTTCCACAACGTGGAAGCGGAGCAAAGAGGAAGCTATCTCTAGATGTGCAGCTCAAATGGTAATGAGCCAATCTTGTCATTGCCTTAAGGAGCCGACAATTTCGTGAGTATATTATGACGCTCGATAGATAAGATTTGTGAAGTACACATGTCTTGGGCAAACAGGCAGAAAGGTGCGATGTTTGTACTATCAGACGGACAACAGAAGGTTCTTTATGTGAGGTGATTACATGACTCACCGTAGGTACAGGTACTTTTGCCTTATATATGCTGGAATGCATTAAGTGAATAAGAGATGGAGAGAGTAATCTATTCACGGATTCATGAAGTGCACTCCAACATTCCTATTCAATGCAAGAATGATCATGAGGCAAAGATGATGGATGGAATGTTTATTTACAGTGAGTTTTGATGTTCTTCACATCAAGGCAAAGTAACCATCTGGGAAAGGCAAATGTAGATGTTTATACCGAGAGGAGTACGAAAGAAGGAGTGAAGCACAAGAATGAGTTCCGAGATAGTTGACGAACCTATCCGATCTAGGTTTAGAAAAAGGGGATGTTTGTGTCCTCTATAGATAAAGAAGTCCAAAGCAAAGAACAGGCGTCAACCTAAGAGTTTCATGGCTTGGACCAACGAGTGTGAAATAAGGATGGAGAAGTGTTCATATTGGTAAGACAAGGTTCGGACCTCCCATTGGAGAGATTAATGGACCTTGGCTAATAAGAGGCGTAATCACAACAAAGTATTCTTCCATCTGGAGCAGAATACAATGTTGTGGTTTAGGTTAACTAATCAGATGACTGAGTATAAGAAGGATATAGTTGGTTTTGAAAGTATTTTAAGTGTATTCGGAAGAGGAAGTCGAGTATCAAGATCTTTCAGGATTGTTGCTTACAACCGAGTTTAACCCGATTAGAAGTAAGGAAAGGATAACTAAGGATAATTTTGTCCAAAATTACCATGTGGATTATGGATACGATGTAGTTTGGGTGTAGTCAATGGACTGACTAAGTCACCCCATTCCTATTTATGCTTAGGACAAGTATGGTAGATTTTAGAGGTAATTGAAATACTCACTTTCGTGAGATGAGTTTTTTTCCTAAGGTAGGGATTATCATTCGAGTATAGATATGCTTCATTTGAAGCATGGTATAGAAAGGAATGTAGGTTACCATTTTATGGGCCGTAACTGGAGAGAGTGAGTTGAATGATCGAATAGTACAAGAAACAACCAACAAGATAATGGTAATACAGAAAGGCTTGGAGGCAACAAATTGTCGAAAGAGTAAGCTTGGTAGTAGTGGGAAACTTTTGCATTAATGTTGATAGGTTATAGAGGGTAGAAGGTCTCACCTTTGAGAGGTGTAGTACGTTTGGAAAGAAAGACAAGTTAGAATCAAGTTATGTAGGACCATTTGAGATCCCGAAGGATTTTTGGTCCTATAGATTCAGTTGAGAATTTCTGTCTTAAGAGCTAAGTATTAAGAATTAGATTGGGGGAGGTGCTGAAAAGTTGAGTAAACCTGAATTTGCATGTATTCTATATATAGGCGTTTTGAGAAACAGTAACATATTAATATCTAATTTCAAGATATTTCTATGTTTGGAATGAGTGCGAGGTTAAAAATATAAAACACGTTGTTACAAAAAGCAACATAAGGGTTTTGAGAGAGTTATTCTTCGATGACGAAGCGAGGTTCATTTAGTGGGATGCTTCTGTTTCGGTTTGGGTTGTCGTGTTGCTAATTGCACTCCTTGTGGGGGGTAAGCAAATACATTAGCAGTTGGATTCAGATTGTGACAGTTATCGAGATTAAGGTTGACAAGACTAATTTGATTTATGTCAAGGAACCATTGATGTTGAGGACCAAGAGGTCATGAGAAAAAAGCGTAGGTATGATACATTAGTGAAAGTTCGTTAGGATCGAAGCGTGGACTTGATCTTACTTGGGAACGAAGGATCAAATGAGATCTGAATTGTCCTCCAGTTGTTTGCGATAGTGCTAATGGCCTCAATTAGTTAAATCTCGGGACAAACAAGAATTTCTCAATGGAGTGGATACTGTGACAATCGTAGCTTAAGCTGTGACAACCGTGGCTTGAGCAAGTTGGTCAAACCGTAGTGTTGACCTAAATATCTGTTCTATATGTATGGGTTATGTGTTATATGTGTTTATATGTGTTTGTGTGGGATATGTGAGATTGGATAATCAATCCATTGAGCGTGATCGTCTCATTGGGATTGGATTTGTGTTGGATTTTGTGGAATTCATTTCGTTCACTTTTGGTGACAAGGAAATGATTTTGGTGATTGAAGCGGTTTCGCGTTAATTGTGTAAGTAATTATACGTATATGTATTTATGTGTTAGTAATATTAGGATGAGATTAGGTTCTAGTAGTTAGAATAAGGAAGAAATGAAATTTCTATTTTTGGAATGTTAGGTTTAATAAAAATGAAAAGTTAATTATTTTTAAAGGTCTAGTAAATTGCGTTTACGCAAAAAGGTATGCTCAAATAAGCTTAGTTTTTTATAAAAACTTAAGGTAAAGCAAATAATTAAGTAATTAATTAATAAATAAATAAAAATATTTTTTTTATATATAAATAGTAAAAAATGAATTTTAGAGGGAAAAGAAAGAAAAAAATGAATTTTAAAAGGAAACAAATACTAATTAGATCTTATCTATAATTAATTGGAGGTCTATAAATACAAAATAAAATCCCAAACCCTCCCCCCTTTGTGTGACCGGTCGAACAAGAGAGAAAAGAGGAGGAAAATTTAGGGTTTTTGCTTTTGTGAAAAAATCAAGCTCTAAGGTAAGTTTTAATTAATCCTTGTTAGTTATTAATCATTAATTCATGTAATAATTATTATGATGGAATTAGGGTTTTGTAAAATCAGTAAATTAATGATATAATAATCATGTTATCATGATTAGGGTTTAATTAGAAGCTTAGGGATATAATTGGTTAAACTTAATTCGCGTTAGAATTTGATTTGAATTGAGGCAGAATTAGGGCTGTGTTGTTCGGCCATTATCTCAATGATGGTAATAGCTTTTATCAAGTTTCCGGTACCTATAACGTAGCTCAGATAGTCTAGTTTTCAGAACATCCGGCCTCGAAGGTTTATGAGGTCGGGAAGTCATTCAAACGTTGGTTGCAAGAAAAGTTATCAAAGCAGTAAATACGGGTCAGATTTAGGTCAGATTACGAGGTATAAAACACACACTTAAATTCGAATTTAGCTTAGCCCTTTTACAGAAGTCAAGTTCTATGTGTCTATTGAACTTCCAAAAATTTTTAGCCTCTGATTTATTGTCTAAGTATGGTTTTTAGGGTCAAACTGTTTAGTGTGCAATCAGATACGAATTATGACTGTTTTGAAGTTTGTTTTTCTTAGGAGTACTTGTGCATGTAAATGGCTCTTGGGAATCATAAGGTAGTTAATATACTCATAAATGAACGTAGGTGATTTTTGGTATGAATTATGGAGGTCAGTAAGTAAAGGTTTTGAGTACGTTAAGTCGCATTAAAATTCTGCAGTTTTGAACAAATTGTGTCTAACTAGTGAAACTTGTTAATAAAGTGGTTAAAGTTGGGTATGGGGTCGGGGTGACCCATGAGGGTAATTAAACATCTTAGACATCCATCATATGATTGTTACATGCGCATTAAGCTTTTGGTTTAGTAGCGTGTAACACGAGTTATTTTGTTGTTTAGATTTGTGCTAGCTGTTTGTGAAGCTTTTTGTTAGAATCTTTTGGAAAGGTAAGCAAAGGTGAGTTTCATAGCCCATTTTTCTCATGTTATTTTAGGGTGAGAATGATGCTTGTCTTGTCTTGTCTTGTCTTGTCTTGTTGATGTTGTTATGTTGTGAGATTTGGAGCGGGGGTAACATTCCTACCCAGTGTTATGAGATGTGACTTCGCCTACTTTGTGGGTAAGATCCTTGGAGGTGATCAACTCCTTGTGATATTGTGACTTCGAAACCAAGAGTCTGGAATTAGGATTTGTATTCCTTTCTATGACTATTAGTGGAGCGGCGAGGTACGCCTACCTCATTGTTTTAGTATGATTGTGGATCGTAGGCATGTTCCGTCCCGTTGTTGTTAATTGTTGTCCTGAATTGTTTTGGTAATTGCAGCAGCTAATTGAAAGTTTATTTTGGATATT